>JAIOJX010000005.1:120570200-120635200 GCA_022376925.1 Tragulus kanchil | reverse complement strand
TACCTGAGATGCCGAAGCTCTGAGGACAGCAAATATGCTGTGCCATATCCAGTTATTTAAATACTGACTTTAAATCAAGTCCTCTTCCCTGTTAGAAAGAACAACCTAATTTCACTGTCACCCTAAACCGTGTACACACAGGTTTGCATGTTTGTGCACTACATATACACAACTGCACATTTATTATTTATTTTTATACCTACAACTTCATAGCAATTAAAGCCAAATGATTCTTACTTCAAAAGCCTAACCAACAAACCCTGCTTTTAAAATATAAGGTATGTTTGTATAGATATATTATATTGTATATGTCTGTGTGTGTATATGTATATAAGATTTATCGTGCAATTTATTTTAAAAATAGGTAGGACTTAAAGTGTTAAGGTCTTTAATTTTTATATCATTTGGTCGACAATTCCTGATTGTCTTTACTCAAGCTCAACATTAATGTCAAGCAAGTTACCTAGGAGACGAAGAGATCAAAGAGACAAAACCCTCCAATGTCTGATTAATCAAGCCTGCAAACAGCTTATTTCTTTTCGCCTGCATGCAAGTATGAAAATGAGATTCTGGGAGCCGAACATTGTGGAGATTTGTTCATTCTTATCAGAACAAAGCCAGCGGCAGCTTATTTCATGGATCATTGCCACTGTCACCGGTGCTACACAGAACGGGTGACAGCTCCTCATTTTGAGGCTTGAACAAAATTAGCAAAAAGTCGGCACAAATTAGCCTCTCATCTTTTTGGTAATATGACATTATTCATTTACTTTTATCCAATTTTTAATTTTTTCCTTGTCAGCTATCCCTTTCTAGTGTCTCTTGCATGGCATCATAAAATGCCTTCTTAAAAACAAGCAGAGAAAATAGCCAAAGTTGAAATAACATGCAAAGTTCAAACAGCAAAGAAGAAGCACGTCCAAGGATGGATGATGCTTTACTTTTTTTTTTTTACAACTTTCAAAACTTTGCAAAAATAATAATAAACAGCTCAGAACACCACACAGTTAAGTATTATGAAATTGGCAGTATATTTCAATAAAGAATAGGATGTGGCTAATGTGCTTTATTTAGACCACAATTTAACATGGCAGGTGCTTCAGTGAATTCAGGATGTCCCCACTGGGATGGGTACCTTTCCACAGACATACCTGAGATGCCGAAGCTCTGAGGACAGCAAATATGCTGTGCCATATCCAGTTATTTAAATACTGACTTTAAATCAAGTCCTCTTCCCTGTTAGAAAGAACAACCTAATTTCACTGTCACCCTAAACCGTGTACACACAGGTTTGCATGTTTGTGCACTACATATACACAACTGCACATTTATTATTTATTTTTATACCTACAACTTCATAGCAATTAAAGCCAAATGATTCTTACTTCAAAAGCCTAACCAACAAACCCTGCTTTTAAAATATAAGGTATGTTTGTATAGATATATTATATTGTATATGTCTGTGTGTGTATATGTATATAAGATTTATCGTGCAATTTATTTTAAAAATATGTATTTAGTCCATGAGGTGTGAGAAGGTATATTTTGATTCATATCTTCAACTTTGATTTCATAGTGAAATAGTTTATATAACACCTGGCTTAATGATGACTATTAAGGCTTCAAATTATATGTTGATTACAGTATTCCAAAGAGGGGAGAAAAGATGTTATACTGTTGAAATTACTCCTGGATAGAGACATTTATATTCAAGCAAGTTATTCCATTCATAAGGGAAAAAAGCATTAAAAATTAACCATAGGCTGTTAGATGCTTTACACAGTCCCCATCAGAAAGACAGTTTTTTTTTTAAAAGAACTGTAGTACTGTTTTCAGCAATTTCTTTATCTCTGTTCTTCTAAGTAAGAAAGCTTATTAACAAGCTTTGAACTTAAAATCACATTTACAATAATGTGCCATCAACAGTTTTATAAGCTAATTAGAAAAGATTAATTAATGACTGGCTGCTAATAAAATGGCAATCATGAAGAAAGAAACCAAGGGTGCTAAGCTTCAACTACCACCAATTAAGAGCTAATTACAAACAAATTATATATGTGTTTTGCTGTGGGCTTTAATTTACTAAAATGGTTTTAATTAAAAGAGAAAACATGCTGATTAATTGAACTGCAGAAAAAATCTACAGTATAAACTGTGCTTTGTCTGTCTCTTTAATTAGACTTGTAACATCTGAAATCTTTTTAAGGTTTGCAAAAAACACAGATAAACATAATAAAAAGAGAGCACAAGGACACCATTCTAGGTGATCACCCAGTCATACCCCAGAGGTTAAAAGAAAATGTCTCGTGCAAATCTAAAAGGACCCTAAAAGCTTGTGAAGTCCTCTTCCCTGTTAGAAAGAACAACCTAATTTCACTGTCACCCTAAACCGTGTACACACAGGTTTGCATGTTTGTGCACTACATATACACAACTGCACATTTATTATTTATTTTTATACCTACAACTTCATAGCAATTAAAGCCAAATGATTCTTACTTCAAAAGCCTAACCAACAAACCCTGCTTTTAAAATATAAGGTATGTTTGTATAGATATATTATATTGTATATGTCTGTGTGTGTATATGTATATAAGATTTATCGTGCAATTTATTTTAAAAATATGTATTTAGTCCATGAGGTGTGAGAAGGTATATTTTGATTCATATCTTCAACTTTGATTTCATAGTGAAATAGTTTATATAACACCTGGCTTAATGATGACTATTAAGGCTTCAAATTATATGTTGATTACAGTATTCCAAAGAGGGGAGAAAAGATGTTATACTGTTGAAATTACTCCTGGATAGAGACATTTATATTCAAGCAAGTTATTCCATTCATAAGGGAAAAAAAGCATTAAAAAATTAACCATAAGCTGTTAGATGCTTTACACAGTCCCCATCAGAAAGACAGTTTTTTTTTTAAAAGAACTGTAGTACTGTTTTCAGCAATTTCTTTATCTCTGTTCTTCTAAGTAAGAAAGCTTATTAACAAGCTTTGAACTTAAAATCACATTTACAATAATGTGCCATCAACAGTTTTATAAGCTAATTAGAAAAAGATTAATTAATGACTGGCTGCTAATAAAATGGCAATCATGAAGAAAGAAACCAAGGGTGCTAAGCTTCAACTACCACCAATTAAGAGCTAATTACAAACAAATTATATATGTGTTTTGCTGTGGGCTTTAATTTACTAAAATGGTTTTAATTAAAAGAGAAAACATGCTGATTAATTGAACTGCAGAAAAAATCTACAGTATAAACTGTGCTTTGTCTGTCTCTTTAATTAGACTTGTAACATCTGAAATCTTTTTTTAAGGTTTGCTAAAAGCACAGATAAACATAATTAAAAGAGAGCACAAGGACACCATTCTAGGTGATCACCCAGTCATACCCCAGAGGTTAAAAGAAAATGTCCTCAGTGCAGTGAGATCTAAAAGGCACACCTAAAAGCTTGTGAGGAAAGCTCATCACTCAGTGTTATTTTCATTTCTCTCCTATTAAAATGTTCCAATTTCAAGGCTGTAAACCATTTTTTTAACCAGGAAAGAGCATATCTCTCAGGGTAAAGAAATTCAACTAGGCCTTCCCTCACCTGAACAGGCAAGGTTTTTTTTCCATACGCTGTGCTAATTGTTCATCTATAGGAAATAACCAAATTACTTTTAAGAACCAAGGAGAACAAGGCTTCAAAGAATTAAAATCACCACTGAAAAGCCCCCTGGACTATGCACAGACTACAGAATGACACAGAGAGGCATGTTTAAATTAAAAAACCACTGAGAAATGACCAAAGTTAATGAAAGTGAGTCAGTTCTAGATGATCCCTGACGGCGGCACACACCCCTCCCGCCACGGCAGGCAGAGCGCGCCAGCTTCCCAGGTGGCTCCGCACTGCCCACCAGGAAGGGGCTGTTCAGTGAGGGCTTCCTCTCCCCAGCGTCCCAGATTCTCCCTCAGTGCTAATCATGAAATATGCCACAAAGAAAGTGATCCTAAACTCTGCTGTCTACCTGGAAAGAGAAAAATACAGAGAAAAACTAAGGGATGGGAGGCAGGGTAGTAAAATTTCAAAGAGGGACATAAATTTTGCCAGAGTTTGCAGGCTTTAGATGACCTTATAGGAAGCCATGTATTCTTCATATAGACTTCTGGAACGCACAACAAAGGAAATCTCCTTGAAGAAAGAAAAAAACCAAAATGGCAATCATGAAGAAAGAAACCAAGGGTGCTAAGCTTCAACTACCACCAATTAAGAGCTAATTACAAACAAATTATATATGTGTTTTGCTGTGGGCTTTAATTTACTAAAATGGTTTTAATTAAAAGAGAAAACATGCTGATTAATTGAACTGCAGAAAAAATCTACAGTATAAACTGTGCTTTGTCTGTCTCTTTAATTAGACTTGTAACATCTGAAATCTTTTTTTAAGGTTTGCTAAAAGCACAGATAAACATAATTAAAAGAGAGCACAAGGACACCATTCTAGGTGATCACCCAGTCATACCCCAGAGGTTAAAAGAAAATGTCCTCAGTGCAGTGAGATCTAAAAGGCACACCTAAAAGCTTGTGAGGAAAGCTCATCACTCAGTGTTATTTTCATTTCTCTCCTATTAAAATGTTCCAATTTCAAGGCTGTAAACCATTTTTTTAACCAGGAAAGAGCATATCTCTCAGGGTAAAGAAATTCAACTAGGCCTTCCCTCACCTGAACAGGCAAGGTTTTTTTTCCATACGCTGTGCTAATTGTTCATCTATAGGAAATAACCAAATTACTTTTAAGAACCAAGGAGAACAAGGCTTCAAAGAATTAAAATCACCACTGAAAAGCCCCCTGGACTATGCACAGACTACAGAATGACACAGAGAGGCATGTTTAAATTAAAAAACCACTGAGAAATGACCAAAGTTAATGAAAGTGAGTCAGTTCTAGATGATCCCTGACGGCGGCACACACCCCTCCCGCCACGGCAGGCAGAGCGCGCCAGCTTCCCAGGTGGCTCCGCACTGCCCACCAGGAAGGGGCTGTTCAGTGAGGGCTTCCTCTCCCCAGCGTCCCAGATTCTCCCTCAGTGCTAATCATGAAATATGCCACAAAGAAAGTGATCCTAAACTCTGCTGTCTACCTGGAAAGAGAAAAAAAATACAGAGAAAAACTAAGGGATGGGAGGCAGGGTAGTAAAATTTCAAAGAGGGACATAAATTTTGCCAGAGTTTGCAGGCTTTAGATGACCTTATAGGAAGCCATGTATTCTTCATATAGACTTCTGGAACGCACAACAAAGGAAATCTCCTTTCTATAAAAATAAGATGTTGAAATGGAGATTTTTAATTTTTAATTTTTAGTATGTACCAGTGGGGACTATCTAATGCATTTGAATTTTGCTGACCCTGTCCTTCAGCAGCAAGAAATCACAATCATTACAAAAAAAAAGAAAGCAGAAAGCACCTGCCCACCTTCTTGGAGTCACAGGTTCTATGATAAATTCTGATAACAGCTAACTGGAATACACATGTTCAGTTTCACATCTGAAAAAACTGTTTTACCTCTGGAATCATAGTTGTTAAGAGCACTTAAAAATAGTAGTCACAAAAACAGGAAGAAAATAATTTTACCCTCTGGTAAGAGTTTAGAACCACAAGATTTTCTTCAGTATAATGTCCTTCAATTCAGTTTTGTTTTGTTTCTTTTTTTGGAAGTGATGCAAACAACTTTCCTAAAAAATAACAGACCTCTGTAAACAAAACTGGTGAGAAGTAAGTTCAACCTTAACAAGTTTGGCAAAATCTCTATCTCAAAAATTTAAACAAATGTTTCATTTCTGAGCTCTGGATATGTGAATGTTCCAGGTATTTGATGGACCCACCTGTCAAAATTGTTCTATTAGGCAAGGGTCATTTTTCTTGGGGGGGTGGGGAGCAGAAATTGAAGCTCTTATACATCAAGATAACACAGCATGTATGTCGACATAAAATTAACAATCAAAAAAAGAAGGGTAAATTATTGCCAGAATCCTGTCAAGGAAACTAAAGCCCAACAACAAACTGTACTGGAAAAGTTTTGAATGCCAGAACAAGTGCTGTAGCATTAAAAAACACTTCTGAGAAAGGAACACTTCTTATATGTTAACATAAAATACAAAGCTATCTCCTCAAACATATCTAGATACCCCCCTCCAAGGAGAATGTCTTCAGATTTTTCTAGGAAATGGCTCTAAAAATAGAACTTGGCAACAAATTAATAATCTGCCCAAATTTAGAGAGCATTTAATGTATTTAGCTAGGAAAGAATACAACCCAATTTAAACATTAGTGTTTTTAAAAGGCTATTCCTACCTTGTCCTATTTAAATATTAACAAAACTGTAATTTCAACATTATTGTTACCTATGCTTTGGAATCCAAAAATCTAAATAGCCTATTTAATAAACTTAATGAAGCTAAAATTAAATTTCAGTTTAATCCATACTGCCAATGTAATATTTATCTATACCTATAAAAAGAACACTTTCAAAGTGAGATACCATTTTTTTATTATTTTTACTTGTGATACCTTGGTTAGGTTCTCAAATACTGCTGAGCACTAAAGCCTGAAGTCCATTATGTCTTACGTTCATTACTTTACACATGTTCAGTTTCACATCTGAAAAAACTGTTTTACCTCTGGAATCATAGTTGTTAAGAGCACTTAAAAATAGTAGTCACAAAAACAGGAAGAAAATAATTTTACCCTCTGGTAAGAGTTTAGAACCACAAGATTTTCTTCAGTATAATGTCCTTCAATTCAGTTTTGTTTTGTTTCTTTTTTTGGAAGTGATGCAAACAACTTTCCTAAAAAATAACAGACCTCTGTAAACAAAACTGGTGAGAAGTAAGTTCAACCTTAACAAGTTTGGCAAAATCTCTATCTCAAAAATTTAAACAAATGTTTCATTTCTGAGCTCTGGATATGTGAATGTTCCAGGTATTTGATGGACCCACCTGTCAAAATTGTTCTATTAGGCAAGGGTCATTTTTCTTGGGGGGGTGGGGAGCAGAAATTGAAGCTCTTATACATCAAGATAACACAGCATGTATGTCGACATAAAATTAACAATCAAAAAGAGAAGGGTAAATTATTGCCAGAATCCTGTCAAGGAAACTAAAGCCCAACAACAAACTGTACTGGAAAAGTTTTGAATGCCAGAACAAGTGCTGTAGCATTAAAAAACACTTCTGAGAAAGGAACACTTCTTATATGTTAACATAAAATACAAAGCTATCTCCTCAAACATATCTATATACCCCTCTCCAAGGAGAATGTCTTCAGATTTTTCTAGGAAATGGCTCTAAAAATAGAACTTGGCAACAAATTAATAATCTGCCCAAATTTAGAGAGCATTTAATGTATTTAGCTAGGAAAGAATACAACCCAATTTAAACATTAGTGTTTTTAAAAGGCTATTCCTACCTTGTCCTATTTAAATATTAACAAAACTGTAATTTCAACATTATTGTTACCTATGCTTTGGAATCCAAAAATCTAAATAGCCTATTTAATAAACTTAATGAAGCTAAAATTAAATTTCAGTTTAATCCATACTGCCAATGTAATATTTATCTATACCTATAAAAAGAACACTTTCAAAGTGAGATACCATTTTTTTATTATTTTTACTTGTGATACCTTGGTTAGGTTCTAAGCAAATACTATGCTTAGCAGCACTAAAGCCTGAAGTCTACCATTCAGAAGCTGAAGCAAAAAGCTCTAAAACGTGAAACATTTTGTATCATTACTTCAGACGGAAGGGTTTTGGCCCTAGCAAAGACGGCAGCAGACTGTAACCAAAATATTTCAGATGTGAATACTAATACGTTGCAAATCATTTTTTAAAATTACTGTAACTTACACAAAATAGTTATAACATCACAATATGAAGTACATACTGATGTTTTCAAGGAATTAAGTTTGGTGGTGCTGCCAAAGACCATCCTATGTGGGTCACTTATAGAAAAGGTAACCTTCAGGGCATGAGCTCAAAGCTCAAACAAAATTTACAGGCAACCCCTCTTCCCCACTCACTTCTACCCTAACATTGTACAGTTATAACTGAAAGAAATACATTTTCTAGTAAATGTAGGTGTGACTCATTCAATGGTAGAAACTCACCACCTGCTGCCAAATCAAGCTGGTTTTTACATACAGCAGGCGAACATGAAGATGCCTAGAGAAAAAGTGTTGTTTCCAAAATGTGAGATTCTACTGAAGTGCTGCTTACTTTGTTAAATCCAGACTTAGCACTTAACTTGGTTTCTACAAGTTGGTATGATCTGCATTGTAACAAAGTGTGTCAGAAAAGACAAGAACCAAAGGATGGCATTTTCAAGGATCATTATCAATAATAAATGGAATGCTCTTCCAATTCAGGCCTGCAGTTAATAAATTACAAATGTGCTCAAACATGTGTATACATAAAGAGAATTTTTTTTAAAAAAAGAGAGAGCTATTTTTTTTTCAAGTGAGAACAGTTTCATCAGTATAACACAAATCCAAGTGTATTTTTCCACTTTATCTCTCCTCCAAGACTGCTAACAACAAAGCATTTAATCAACAGGAGGAGGGACGGTCCCAAAGCAACCACTAATGTTGACTGCCACCACTTGGCAAAGCTAAATTTGAAAGCGCAAATCAGATTTCCAGCATGTGAACGTGCACCATCCCCGACACTGTCATTAATTTACGGGACTACAAGTCTAGAAAAATACGGGCTTGCTTTTCTCATAATGCCAGTGTCCTGACAGCTTATTTTGATACACCAGTTTGTTTTGTTCTGTTCTGTTTCGAGGAACTGTTTTTTAAAGGGCCCCCTCTCAGACATCGCTCCACTTTTGGCTTCACTTCTCTCGATACTGATGCTGCCTATTGGTTTCCCAGGCTTATAAATGTTCAACATCAAAAATTAGTTTTCAAAGGTTTTAGACTTAGATTTTTAAAATTACTGTAACTTACACAAAATAGTTATAACATCACAATATGAAGTACATACTGATGTTTTCAAGGAATTAAGTTTGGTGGTGCTGCCAAAGACCATCCTATGTGGGTCACTTATAGAAAAGGTAACCTTCAGGGCATGAGCTCAAAGCTCAAACAAAATTTACAGGCAACCCCTCTTCCCCACTCACTTCTACCCTAACATTGTACAGTTATAACTGAAAGAAATACATTTTCTAGTAAATGTAGGTGTGACTCATTCAATGGTAGAAACTCACCACCTGCTGCCAAATCAAGCTGGTTTTTACATACAGCAGGCGAACATGAAGATGCCTAGAGAAAAAGTGTTGTTTCCAAAATGTGAGATTCTACTGAAGTGCTGCTTACTTTGTTAAATCCAGACTTAGCACTTAACTTGGTTTCTACAAGTTGGTATGATCTGCATTGTAACAAAGTGTGTCAGAAAAGACAAGAACCAAAGGATGGCATTTTCAAGGATCATTATCAATAATAAATGGAATGCTCTTCCAATTCAGGCCTGCAGTTAATAAATTACAAATGTGCTCAAACATGTGTATACATAAAGAGAATTTTTTTTAAAAAAAGAGAGAGCTATTTTTTTTTCAAGTGAGAACAGTTTCATCAGTATAACACAAATCCAAGTGTATTTTTCCACTTTATCTCTCCTCCAAGACTGCTAACAACAAAGCATTTAATCAACAGGAGGAGGGACGGTCCCAAAGCAACCACTAATGTTGACTGCCACCACTTGGCAAAGCTAAATTTGAAAGCGCAAATCAGATTTCCAGCATGTGAACGTGCACCATCCCCGACACTGTCATTAATTTACGGGACTACAAGTCTAGAAAAATACGGGCTTGCTGTCTCATAATGCCAGTGTCCTGACAGCTTATTTTGATACACCAGTTTGTTTTGTTCTGTTCTGTTTCGAGGAACTGTTTTTAAGGCCCACTCTCAGACATCGCTCCACTTTTGGCTTCACTTCTCTCGATACTGATGCTGCCTATTGGTTTCCCAGGCTTATAAATGTTCAACATCAAAAATTAGTTTCACTTATTACGGCTGGAAAAGGTTTTAAGAACTCTGAGATCTGTGCCTCTGAGCAAAACCTTTATCAGCACATCCCAGTCACTGCTTCCTGAAAAAAGAGAACGGTGCTGATTAAAAACCAATAAACCTGATTTCCAAAAGGACCACTACCATGCACACATACCTTCAATTCATAAAGGGTTTCTGCCCCCAATTCACAATTACTTCTCAAAATCCCATCTTTCGTATCCACTGTGATTGGCACCAAGGAGATAATTATGAAAAATTAAACCCCAAACTATTTATTCAAGAATTCCATCTTGATTATTTTAGTTACTCTTCACAAGTGTTTAACTAACAAGGCATCAGTATCTTCTCTTTCATACAAGGAAGAGAAGAGGGCCCAAATTACTATTTTTCCTTTTAATCAGAAGTTTTTAACCCCATACTAAATAAATTTTCCTTTACTGGAATAAAACATTATACTGGTACAGAAGTAAAAAGAACACTTGAGAAAAGTGTTTACTATCCTTGTAAGTGCTGAAGATGGTATATATTTCTGAAGCAGTCTCATTTGTCATAAAGTGTGACAGGAAATAACAACTCTTAAAATAAAAATTATCTGGTCAGTAGAACACCAATTCCCATTTCGAAACCAGCAGTATGACCAAACAAAACCCACTTACAGAAACTCAATATTCTCAAAGGAAACACACATTTCTGAGGCCTCAGGAGGCCCTACTTTTGTTCACTCTGACATGTCGCCTCCTGCTCAAGGGTGACCCCTGATGAGGCAGACAAGGAGAAAGTGAACGCAGCCCTGGTGGACACAAGGCTATGTGACCCCAGGCTCCCAGCATAGCACTTAGGAAAACCACAAAAATGCCAACTGTCCAAGTTCCTGACAGCTTATTTTGATACACCAGTTTGTTTTGTTCTGTTCTGTTTCGAGGAACTGTTTTAAGGCCCACTCTCAGACATCGCTCCACTTTTGGCTTCACTTCTCTCGATACTGATGCTGCCTATTGGTTTCCCAGGCTTATAAATGTTCAACATCAAAAATTAGTTTCACTTATTACGGCTGGAAAAGGTTTTAAGAACTCTGAGATCTGTGCCTCTGAGCAAAACCTTTATCAGCACATCCCAGTCACTGCTTCCTGAAAAAAGAGAACGGTGCTGATTAAAAACCAATAAACCTGATTTCCAAAAGGACCACTACCATGCACACATACCTTCAATTCATAAAGGGTTTCTGCCCCCAATTCACAATTACTTCTCAAAATCCCATCTTTCGTATCCACTGTGATTGGCACCAAGGAGATAATTATGAAAAATTAAACCCCAAACTATTTATTCAAGAATTCCATCTTGATTATTTTAGTTACTCTTCACAAGTGTTTAACTAACAAGGCATCAGTATCTTCTCTTTCATACAAGGAAGAGAAGAGGGCCCAAATTACTATTTTTCCTTTTAATCAGAAGTTTTTAACCCCATACTAAATAAATTTTCCTTTACTGGAATAAAACATTATACTGGTACAGAAGTAAAAAGAACACTTGAGAAAAGTGTTTACTATCCTTGTAAGTGCTGAAGATGGTATATATTTCTGAAGCAGTCTCATTTGTCATAAAGTGTGACAGGAAATAACAACTCTTAAAATAAAAATTATCTGGTCAGTAGAACACCAATTCCCATTTCGAAACCAGCAGTATGACCAAACAAAACCCACTTACAGAAACTCAATATTCTCAAAGGAAACACACATTTCTGAGGCCTCAGGAGGCCCTACTTTTGTTCACTCTGACATGTCGCCTCCTGCTCAAGGGTGACCCCTGATGAGGCAGACAAGGAGAAAGTGAACGCGCAGCCCTGGTGGACACAAGGCTATGTGACCCCAGGCTCCCAGCATAGCACTTAGGGAAAATACATCCACCACTTAGGGAAACTATATGCCAACTGTCCAAGTTCCTAAGAGATTTTAACACAAACACAAAAAAGATTCTAGAATCCAGTATCTCATTTAAGGCAAATTTTAGATCTGATTTGTCAGGTAAAGATCAAAAGTACACTCAAATAATGTTTTCAATATCTTTATCATAAGAATTGTCGGGCTTCCCCTGGTGGTCCAGTGGATAAGGACACCGCCTTGCAGTGCAAGGGGCGCCAGTTCGATCCCTGGCCTGGGAAGATCCCACGTGTCGCGGAGCGGCTGGACTGATGTGTCCAATGACTGAGCTGGAGCTCTGGAGCGCATGCACCCAGAGCCGGCGCTCTGCAACGACGGATGCCACCGCGATGGGAGGCCCACAGGAGCCGAAGAACAAAGACGGATGAAAACAGAGAAATGAAAGACCAATAGAAGTGGCCCGCCCACTCCCCTCCCTCCCCAACCCGACCCCCACCCAAAATAAATAAAATAAATAAATCTTTAAAAAAAAAAAAGAATTGTCTCAGGCAGGAAAACAATCAGCAACAAATACTGAAACAAGTAGGTAAAGAAGAGTGAGGAAAAGTCTATTCACAGAGTCTCAAATCATCTCTCATCTCTCCGTGAGACACTAACTACACAGGGAAGAGTAAGGATGTTGAGGAAACCTGGAGACATACCTTACCCAAATAATCAAAGGAACACCATCAATACAATGGGCAAACAGATGCCACATGTTGCTATCCTGCACTCAGAAGGACACAGTATCATTTTTGTGATTCTCCCGCCAAAAAACACATAACCTGAAGTAATGAAGAAGCACCAGACAAACCAAACTTGAGAGATATCCTACAAAATAATCAGCCTCTTCCTTTTCAAAATTACTAAGGTCTTGAGAAACACAGGCATGGGAAACATTCCAGATTAAAGAAGACTCAAAAGATATGACAATAAAACTCAATGTCTGAGACCAGAAAAAAAGAAAATTTTCTTTTTTATAAAGGTAATAACTGACCAATTTGGCAAATCTAAACAAGGTACATAAATTAGAAAGAATGGTCAAGCAAATGTTGACTGTTAACATTCTGGGTATCTGAGTGAAGGACAAACAGAAAACTGGTTTATAAATTTTGCAACATTCTCCCAGAAGGTATTAGCGAGAATCTTCTGGAAGCTGTGGTACTTGGAAAAAGAACATTCACTATACCTGTTAATTTTATACTCTAGGCTCTAGGTTAAAAATGGCTGAGCATTCTTTAGGGTTGAGGAGCTATTCAGAATATGGGGAGGAAGAAAGAACATCAGAACACACAACTGCCCCTAAAACTGTTAAATCAAAAGCCTGGTGGTCCAAAGATCCCACGTGCCGCGGAGCGGCTGGACTGATGTGTCCAATGACTGAGCTGGAGCTCTGGAGCGCATGCACCCAGAGCCGGCGCTCTGCAACGACGGATGCCACCGCGATGGGAGGCCCACAGGAGCCAAAGAACAAAGACGGATGAAAACAGAGAAATGAAAGACCAATAGAAGTGGCCCGCCCACTCCCCTCCCTCCCCAACCCGGCCCCACCCAAAATAAATAAAATAAATAAATCTTTAAAAAAAAAAAAGAATTGTCTCAGGCAGGAAAACAATCAGCAACAAATACTGAAACAAGTAGGTAAAGAAGAGTGAGGAAAAGTCTATTCACAGAGTCTCAAATCATCTCTCATCTCTCCGTGAGACACTAACTACACAGGGAAGAGTAAGGATGTTGAGGAAACCTGGAGACATACCTTACCCAAATAATCAAAGGAACACCATCAATACAATGGGCAAACAGATGCCACATGTTGCTATCCTGCACTCAGAAGGACACAGTATCATTTTTGTGATTCTCCCGCCAAAAAACACATAACCTGAAGTAATGAAGAAGCACCAGACAAACCAAACTTGAGAGATATCCTACAAAATAATCAGCCTCTTCCTTTTCAAAATTACTAAGGTCTTGAGAAACACAGGCATGGGAAACATTCCAGATTAAAGAAGACTCAAAAGATATGACAATAAAACTCAATGTCTGAGACCAGAAAAAAAGAAAATTTTCTTTTTTATAAAGGTAATAACTGACCAATTTGGCAAATCTAAACAAGGTACATAAATTAGAAAGAATGGTCAAGCAAATGTTGACTGTTAACATTCTGGGTATCTGAGTGAAGGACAAACAGAAAACTGGTTTATAAATTTTGCAACATTCTCCCAGAAGGTATTAGCGAGAATCTTCTGGAAGCTGTGGTACTTGGAAAAAGAACATTCACTATACCTGTTAATTTTATACTCTAGGCTCTAGGTTAAAAATGGCTGAGCATTCTTTAGGGTTGAGGAGCTATTCAGAATATGCAGGAAGAAAGCATTCCTGGGAGCAAGGGTTAGGAACACCTCAGCGAGATAACATCAGAACACACAACTGCCCTCAGGGAGAGTTAAAACTAAGTTAAAGATGCAAACAGAAAAAGGTTGCCTTTTCATTGTAACTGGCAAAAAATTCTCTGAACCAGATGAAATCTAGGGATTGACAATCAATCATGGATTATTCCCAGCATAAGATTTAGGCCAGAATAATTTAATTAAAGACAAAGATAAAACCCAGCATTTCAAAAGAAATGGCAGATTAAGAGGGAAGAAAATAGACAGAAAGGGAAACCTTAGCTCAAATGCTTAAACACTGGACTTACTTGTGGTCATGAGAAGACTGTACACCAATCTCAGAAGATGAGGAAGCACAGCAGAGTGCCACGGCGGGGCTGACTCACCTCTCGTGTAGCCAGGTGGTTGCTGAGTTCCTCGGCCTTATCAACGTTCCACTCGTCCACCGCCTGGTCTATGCTCTTTTCAAGGCCGGACTAGAAAGAAAAGAAAAACCCTAAAACTTACAAGCAGGAAAGGGAGGCAACCCCCTTTCCAGCAAAGACTATGTAATGGGACCACACCAAACACACTATGTACTTCTTAGACTATTTCATTCTCAAAATGAGCACATACAGCAGCTGGTAACATTTGCATTTACTGATGAGAAGGTGAAGTGGTAGTAAATGACTTATCCAAGGTCAGATCACTTGAACTAAGAAGACAGAGACGCAAATCCAGAATTTTGTGACCTTAAAGACTATTTGAAAAAGATGATAGTTAGAATTGACTTTTTATACCACTCAGAAATCGGTAATAACTGACCAATTTGGCAAATCTAAACAAGGTAAATTAGAAAGAATGGTCAAGCAAATGTTGATTTAAATTTTGGGCAACAGAAAACTGGTTTATAAATTTTGCAACATTCTCCCAGAAGGTATTAGCGAGAATCTTCTGGAAGCTGTGGTACTTGGAAAAAGAACATTCACTATACCTGTTAATTTTATACTCTAGGCTCTAGGTTAAAAATGGCTGAGCATTCTTTAGGGTTGAGGAGCTATTCAGAATATGCAGGAAGAAAGCATTCCTGGGAGCAAGGGTTAGGAACACCTCAGCGAGATAACATCAGAACACACAACTGCCCTCAGGGAGAGTTAAAACTAAGTTAAAGATGCAAACAGAAAAAGGTTGCCTTTTCATTGTAACTGGCAAAAAATTCTCTGAACCAGATGAAATCTAGGGATTGACAATCAATCATGGATTATTCCCAGCATAAGATTTAGGCCAGAATAATTTAATTAAAGACAAAGATAAAACCCAGCATTTCAAAAGAAATGGCAGATTAAGAGGGAAGAAAATAGACAGAAAGGGAAACCTTAGCTCAAATGCTTAAACACTGGACTTACTTGTGGTCATGAGAAGACTGTACACCAATCTCAGAAGATGAGGAAGCACAGCAGAGTGCCACGGCGGGGCTGACTCACCTCTCGTGTAGCCAGGTGGTTGCTGAGTTCCTCGGCCTTATCAACGTTCCACTCGTCCACCGCCTGGTCTATGCTCTTTTCAAGGCCGGACTAGAAAGAAAAGAAAACCATAAAACTTACAAGCAGGAAAGGGAGGCAACCCCCTTTCCAGCAAAGACTATGTAATGGGACCACACCAAACACACTATGTACTTCTTAGACTATTTCATTCTCAAAATGAGCACATACAGCAGCTGGTAACATTTGCATTTACTGATGAGAAGGTGAAGTGGTAGTAAATGACTTATCCAAGGTCAGATCACTTGAACTAAGAAGACAGAGACGCAAATCCAGAATTTTGTGACCTTAAAGACTATACTTCCCCTTGATAACAATATAATGTTCATGATAGGTTAGAAATTATGGCATGCTTATTAAGTACTATACCCTTTCTTACTCTGAGAAAATTCATTTACTCCATATAACAATTTGGTTAAATAATATTGTTACCCTGTTTTGAACATAAGGAAACAGAAGATTAGACTCACTAATTTGGCCAAGGTCACAGAGTCTGTAAGTGTCAAGAACACGAATCCAGTAATAAGTTTACCCAAAGTCTGTATTCTAAAGCACTGGTTTTCTCTGCTGCCCATTCCTTTATCTTGAAACTTTCATTCATCAGCCCCTCCTAGTGTCTGACTAGATATTAAGTTGGAGATTAAACACAGAAGGAAGTTATATAAGAGAATGATTTTACTTTCCTACAGAAATGTTATTTACTAGCTGAAGATACTTCAGCAAGTCCTAATTAACATTTTCATGGGATGACCAACGAGACTAGGGTAGGATATATTATACACTGTGGAAGGATTATGGAAACAAAGACCAGGGAGGCTGTTACTGATATCCATATTAAGTGAAGACATCCTTTACCCCATCCACGCCTGGAGGATGATGAAGCCTCCTTTCCTCGCTCCCGACAGGAGCTGGAGAGTGTCAATTCAATCGCCTCGCAGTCTCAAGCCCAGGCCATGCTGCTCGGCTCTCTCCCATTCTGCTCTTGGGATCATCCACCAGTCTCCAGAAATTTCTCTTTTTTGTATTTCTGTAGAATTCTTCTCCTGATGATCCAAACAACATTCTGGACTCACTCTTCCAACACCCTTCATCTTCAGGGACCACTAAATAACAACCCCCAACCCCAAATCACTATTCTAGGTCAGCGACTCTCCACTGTGGTCTATGTACCAGTTCAAGTCTGCAAACAACGCCAGTCTGTGAACCGAGCCTGTGCCAGAATGCAAATCAACTACATGACTACATATATATCTAGTTGATTTTTTAAGTAGAGGAGGAAGGATATGGGATGATGAAGGCAATAAGACTTCCTCAAAGAAGGAAGGAGTAAACTGGGTTACACTCGGGCACAAGTTCTGTATCTCCCAGAACCAATACTTTGAATATGATTGCTCTAGGCCCTTTAAGAGCTTCACAGTCTAGAATTCTCTCTAAACACAAGATTCTGTCCTTTCATTTTCCCCAAGTCCTTGAAGCCAGTGAAGTTGTCTGGTCTTCACTTGGACCCCACACTCTGGTGCCATCACATTCATTCTCACGGCCCGTCCATCCCCTTCTAATGTCTCCTCTCCCCACCCCTTGGCCTGCAACTCATGATTAACCACTTCAAACTAGACGCTAAGCCAGAACTTCTCAGTTTGAACCAGCAGTATGGGCACTACTTGAGAACTTGTTAAAAATGCAAGTTTGAGGGCTTCCTCTGGTGGTCCAGTGGATAAGGACACCGCCTTGCAGTGCAAGGGGCGCCGGTTCGATCCCTGGCCTGGGAAGATTCCTTTATCTTGAAACTTTCATTCATCAGCCCCTCCTAGTTTACTGGGGCACAGAAGGAAGTTATATAAGAGAATGATTTTACTTTCCTACAGAAATGTTATTTACTAGCTGAAGATACTTCAGCAAGTCCTAATTAACATTTTCATGGGATGACCAACGAGACTAGGGTAGGATATATTATACACTGTGGAAGGATTATGGAAACAAAGACCAGGGAGGCTGTTACTGATATCCATATTAAGTGAAGACATCCTTTACCCCATCCACGCCTGGAGGATGATGAAGCCTCCTTTCCTCGCTCCCGACAGGAGCTGGAGAGTGTCAATTCAATCGCCTCGCAGTCTCAAGCCCAGGCCATGCTGCTCGGCTCTCTCCCATTCTGCTCTTGGGATCATCCACCAGTCTCCAGAAATTTCTCTTTTTTGTATTTCTGTAGAATTCTTCTCCTGATGATCCAAACAACATTCTGGACTCACTCTTCCAACACCCTTCATCTTCAGGGACCACTAAATAACAACCCCCAACCCCAAATCACTATTCTAGGTCAGCGACTCTCCACTGTGGTCTATGTACCAGTTCAAGTCTGCAAACAACGCCAGTCTGTGAACCGAGCCTGTGCCAGAATGCAAATCAACTACATGACTACATATATATCTAGTTGATTTTTTAAGTAGAGGAGGAAGGATATGGGATGATGAAGGCAATAAGACTTCCTCAAAGAAGGAAGGAGTAAACTGGGTTACACTCGGGCACAAGTTCTGTATCTCCCAGAACCAATACTTTGAATATGATTGCTCTAGGCCCTTTAAGAGCTTCACAGTCTAGAATTCTCTCTAAACACAAGATTCTGTCCTTTCATTTTCCCCAAGTCCTTGAAGCCAGTGAAGTTGTCTGGTCTTCACTTGGACCCCACACTCTGGTGCCATCACATTCATTCTCACGGCCCGTCCATCCCCTTCTAATGTCTCCTCTCCCCACCCCTTGGCCTGCAACTCATGATTAACCACTTCAAACTAGACGCTAAGCCAGAACTTCTCAGTTTGAACCAGCAGTATGGGCACTACTTGAGAACTTGTTAAAAATGCAAGTTTGAGGGCTTCCTCTGGTGGTCCAGTGGATAAGGACACCGCCTTGCAGTGCAAGGGGCGCCGGTTCGATCCCTGGCCTGGGAAGATCCCACGTGCCATGGAGCGGCTGGACCAATGTGTCCAATCACCGAGCCGGAGCTCTGGAGCGCATGTGCCCAGAGCCTGCGCTCTGCAACAGACACCACCGCGATGGGAGGCCCACAGGAGCCAAAGAACAAAGACGGATGAAAACGGAGAAATGAAGGACCAACAGAAGTGGCCCGCCTGCTTCCCTCCCTCCCCAACCCGACCCCCGCCCAAAATAAATAAATAAATAAATCTTTAAAAAAAAAAAAATGCAAGTTTGAATCAGAACACTCTGGGGGTGAGGCCTAGAAATCCATTCACTTAACTCCCTTTGGTTTCCATGGAGCCACAGCTTACAGTGAAAGCTCCCAAAATAGAAAACAAGAACATTACCCTCTTCTGGAAACATATGAACTCCTGAGTTGACTGGTATAATTTTCACTGGAAAACAAATGAGCTAGAACTACAAATCTATCTCTCTGCGATCAACTAACTCCCATTCCCTGAGCCATTCAGAGAAACGTCTAACACAGCAGAAAAATCATGGGCCAGGAGTCAGAGAACATGGTCACAGCGTCAAACAAAGGAGGTACTTAACTCATAAACTTCCATTTCTTTTGAGAAAATGAAAGAATCGATGTGGATGACCAAAATTCTCCCCTAGAAATAAAATTCTAGAATTCCACTTACATGTTCAACTTTGTTTTCAGCTCTTTTAAAAGACATTTTTTAAATTTCAACCAAATTTCGTAAACTGGGTTACACTCGGGCACAAGTTCTGTATCTCCCAGAACCAATACTTTGAATATGATTGCTCTAGGCCCTTTAAGAGCTTCACAGTCTAGAATTCTCTCTAAACACAAGATTCTGTCCTTTCATTTTCCCCAAGTCCTTGAAGCCAGTGAAGTTGTCTGGTCTTCACTTGGACCCCACACTCTGGTGCCATCACATTCATTCTCACGGCCCGTCCATCCCCTTCTAATGTCTCCTCTCCCCACCCCTTGGCCTGCAACTCATGATTAACCACTTCAAACTAGACGCTAAGCCAGAACTTCTCAGTTTGAACCAGCAGTATGGGCACTACTTGAGAACTTGTTAAAAATGCAAGTTTGAGGGCTTCCTCTGGTGGTCCAGTGGATAAGGACACCGCCTTGCAGTGCAAGGGGCGCCGGTTCGATCCCTGGCCTGGGAAGATCCCACGTGCCATGGAGCGGCTGGACCAATGTGTCCAATCACCGAGCCGGAGCTCTGGAGCGCATGTGCCCAGAGCCTGCGCTCTGCAACAGACACCACAGCGATGGGAGGCCCACAGGAGCCAAAGAACAAAGACGGATGAAAACGGAGAAATGAAGGACCAACAGAAGTGGCCCGCCTGCTTCCCTCCCTCCCCAACCCGACCCCCGCCCAAAATAAATAAATAAATAAATCTTTAAAAAAAAAAAAATGCAAGTTTGAATCAGAACACTCTGGGGGTGAGGCCTAGAAATCCATTCACTTAACTCCCTTTGGTTTCCATGGAGCCACAGCTTACAGTGAAAGCTCCCAAAATAGAAAACAAGAACATTACCCTCTTCTGGAAACATATGAACTCCTGAGTTGACTGGTATAATTTTCACTGGAAAACAAATGAGCTAGAACTACAAATCTATCTCTCTGCGATCAACTAACTCCCATTCCCTGAGCCATTCAGAGAAACGTCTAACACAGCAGAAAAATCATGGGCCAGGAGTCAGAGAACATGGTCACAGCGTCAAACAAAGGAGGTACTTAACTCATAAACTTCCATTTCTTTTGAGAAAATGAAAGAATCGATGTGGATGACCAAAATTCTCCCCTAGAAATAAAATTCTAGAATTCCACTTACATGTTCAACTTTGTTTTCAGCTCTTTTAAAAGACATTTTTTAAATTTCAACCAAATTTCACAAGATAAGACTTTTTCTCTCCCTCTTTTTTCTTTTCTTCTCCTTCTGTTTAAAAAGCAATTTATTTGGCTAAAATACAATAGCTCCTTTTGACTTTGAAAATTTCTGGTTCCAGAGACACACCCAAACTCTCTGATTCTATAAGAAGATATTAACATTCCAAATATTTTCAAAATGCTTATATAATAATAATAAAACCCTGAGATTAAACATTTCTATCACCCTAAGACCAAAAGCTAATGAGAGTTTATAAAGAAGATGGTTGCTGAGATCAGACCTGGATTCAAATTCCAACTCTGCTATCTACTGGTCAAGAAACTTTGGGTTTCGTTCCTAACCCTCTACAGGCTGCAATTATCTCACTTGTAAAATGAAAATATCATATCACATTCTTTGCAGAGTTATGGTAAAGCTAAAAAAAAAAATGAAAATACCTAGCCAAGTTTTTAGAACATAGTAGTCACTCAGTAAATAAGGTATTCATATTATATCTACCAAGATACCATGAAAACAAAGAGAAGGCTCAGCTCTATAGAACTACAGACCTCATTATAGTTTGTCAAGGACTAAGACACAAGTGTTAAGACCCAAGATTTCAACTTTGAGTCAGTTAGTTAGTTGTCTCTTAAGCATTAAGGCTTTCTACAAGTCTTAAGTCGGACCGCAGAGTAATCTTTATCGGAATTATCTAGAGCATCTTTCATACTCCAGGAGTAGCAGGAGGCAGAGAAGCAGAGCCTTAGTGTGCTTCTAAAATGCCTCGGGCAGAAATCAGACTTTAGCTTAAGATATATTTCAGTACAGACAAACTTAGGGATGGCAGTTTGGTCAGTTAGAAAATCATCTAAGGCCAGTATCTGACAGGTACCTACGAGGTAATAAGTAAACGTCTAACACAGCAGAAAAATCATGGGCCAGGAGTCAGAGAACATGGTCACAGCGTCAAACAAAGGAGGTACTTAACTCATAAACTTCCATTTCTTTTGAGAAAATGAAAGAATCGATGTGGATGACCAAAATTCTCCCCTAGAAATAAAATTCTAGAATTCCACTTACATGTTCAACTTTGTTTTCAGCTCTTTTAAAAGACATTTTTTAAATTTCAACCAAATTTCACAAGATAAGACTTTTTCTCTCCCTCTTTTTTCTTTTCTTCTCCTTCTGTTTAAAAAGCAATTTATTTGGCTAAAATACAATAGCTCCTTTTGACTTTGAAAATTTCTGGTTCCAGAGACACACCCAAACTCTCTGATTCTATAAGAAGATATTAACATTCCAAATATTTTCAAAATGCTTATATAATAATAATAAAACCCTGAGATTAAACATTTCTATCACCCTAAGACCAAAAGCTAATGAGAGTTTATAAAGAAGATGGTTGCTGAGATCAGACCTGGATTCAAATTCCAACTCTGCTATCTACTGGTCAAGAAACTTTGGGTTTCGCTCCTAACCCTCTACAGGCTGCAATTATCTCACTTGTAAAATGAAAATATCATATCACATTCTTTGCAGAGTTATGGTAAAGCTAAAAAAAAAAATGAAAATACCTAGCCAAGTTTTTAGAACATAGTAGTCACTCAGTAAATAAGGTATTCATATTATATCTACCAAGATACCATGAAAACAAAGAGAAGGCTCAGCTCTATAGAACTACAGACCTCATTATAGTTTGTCAAGGACTAAGACACAAGTGTTAAGACCCAAGATTTCAACTTTGAGTCAGTTAGTTAGTTGTCTCTTAAGCATTAAGGCTTTCTACAAGTCTTAAGTCGGACCGCAGAGTAATCTTTATCGGAATTATCTAGAGCATCTTTCATACTCCAGGAGTAGCAGGAGGCAGAGAAGCAGAGCCTTAGTGTGCTTCTAAAATGCCTCGGGCAGAAATCAGACTTTAGCTTAAGATATATTTCAGTACAGACAAACTTAGGGATGGCAGTTTGGTCAGTTAGAAAATCATCTAAGGCCAGTATCTGACAGGTACCTACGAGGTAATAAGTAAACTCTAATTAACAGTTTTATTGCAGATGTCAAGGCAGTACTAAGGAATTTATGGGTATTAGATTTAAAATTAAGGATTAACCATCCATATATGTGTAGTATAATCTCTTTTAACACAATGATTAAAGCTCTTTAAGTCAAACTCTAATAATATAGTTCTATAGACATTTTGCTACTAAATATTTATTCAGTAATATATTCTGTTTTTAAACCTTAATACGAATGAACTGTCCACTCGAGCTTGCTAGTCTATGATCAGATCTAAATATCTAGGGAAAAAATTAGGTAATCTCTCCATAAAGGAGGAAGAAAAAAAAAAACAAACAGAAGACTTAGTGTTGTTAACTTTTACATATAAATCACATCTACTTAAAATATTTGAATCAGGTCAGGAAGACGCCCAGGAGAAGGAAATGGCAACCCACACCAATATCCTTGTCTGGAAAATCCCACAGACAGAGGAGCCTGGCAGACTAGAATCCATGGGGTCCCAAAAAAGATGGAGATGATTTGGTAACTAAACAACAACCAGGTAAAATTAAGTCAGGCTATCACTTCAAAAGAATCTAGATTTGAGCTTTTACTCTTTAACCTGCTCTGTTTTCTTAGATAAACCATGCTGGGCTTCAATTTCTTCATCTGTATTATGAAATAATACCCGGCGGCTGATAATCCACCCAACAGGGATCACATAAGGATCGAGAGAGAATGCTCTGTACCCGATACCAGGCGAACGCTGGGTCCTCTACACCCTCCACCACCAACCACCCCAGTCCTTCCCACTCAAGGCAGCCAGCCTGTGATCTGTGTACTGGATCTCCACGTAAGAGCCTAGACAGAAAAAGTATTTTTCTAAAAAAACAAGTCTGAAAATAGCCACAGTGTATAGTAGCAGCTTCTGCTCATAAACAACTAAAAAAAAAAAAAATCATCAAAGACCTTGTGCAGTTACTCTACAGATCATTAAAAATACTTCTGGTTTTTCTTGCCAAAAAGTATCCATTAAGTATACAGGAAACTACTTCCAAAAATGACTGCTGACTAATCAAATTGATGCAACTAAACAATACTTGAGACTTTTTTATAATGAAATTAATGAGAAAAATTTATTCCAAAGAACTCCCCATATAGATCTTAACATAATTATGTTATGATTATAGAAGTATTGGTTAAGACCCAGAACTGCTGCCAGAAACACAATTACAGCCGTATTTAAAACAAAAAATACTTTAAAACAGCTCTAGATATTAGGGAGATTATATTTTAAAAATACAAGCCTCTCTGCATTGTCAGGGTAGCAAGTAACAGCAGTGTTGAAAGTGCACATTCTTGGTTGAGGAACAGCTTCAATAATCTGGCAGTGCTCCCCAAAAGAAAAGAAAAACAACAAAAAAGATGGATTACGAAATAGACACAGGAAGTGTGTTTTATTTCACCGTTCCTGACAGCTGAATGACTGAGTGAAAAGGGGACTAGAAAAGGTTGCTAATATGGTAACAGATCAACCTTTGCTCCTGAGAAATAAATTAATGGACCAGAAATCCATGCTGGTTTTGTCCAAACTGCATCAGGGATTTTCACGATCCTCTCTAGATTTCTTGGGCAGTAGCTATTATTCGTGGGACTGACATTTACTCTGAGCTTTTATCTCGGTGCCTCCAATGTGGACATTCTTCCTCGTCTACTGACTCTGCTGGATTCACAGTAGAGACTTTGACATGACAGCAAAAGGGAGTGCATGTAAAACAGTGATCCCAAACCCGGCTGATAATCCACCCAACAGGGATCACATAAGGATCGAGAGAATGCTCTGTACCCGATACCAGGCGACGCTGGGTCCTCTACACCCTCCACCACCAACCACCCCAGTCCTTCCCACTCAAGGCAGCCAGCCTGTGATCTGTGTACTGGATCTCCACGTAAGAGCCTAGACAGAAAAAGTATTTTTCTAAAAAAACAAGTCTGAAAATAGCCACAGTGTATAGTAGCAGCTTCTGCTCATAAACAACTAAAAACAAAAATCATCAAAGACCTTGTGCAGTTACTCTACAGATCATTAAAAATACTTCTGGTTTTTCTTGCCAAAAAGTATCCATTAAGTATACAGGAAACTACTTCCAAAAATGACTGCTGACTAATCAAATTGATGCAACTAAACAATACTTGAGACTTTTTTATAATGAAATTAATGAGAAAAATTTATTCCAAAGAACTCCCCATATAGATCTTAACATAATTATGTTATGATTATAGAAGTATTGGTTAAGACCCAGAACTGCTGCCAGAAACACAATTACAGCCGTATTTAAAACAAAAAATACTTTAAAACAGCTCTAGATATTAGGGAGATTATATTTTAAAAATACAAGCCTCTCTGCATTGTCAGGGTAGCAAGTAACAGCAGTGTTGAAAGTGCACATTCTTGGTTGAGGAACAGCTTCAATAATCTGGCAGTGCTCCCCAAAAGAAAAGAAAAACAACAAAAAAGATGGATTACGAAATAGACACAGGAAGTGTGTTTTATTTCACCGTTCCTGACAGCTGAATGACTGAGTGAAAAGGGGACTAGAAAAGGTTGCTAATATGGTAACAGATCAACCTTTGCTCCTGAGAAATAAATTAATGGACCAGAAATCCATGCTGGTTTTGTCCAAACTGCATCAGGGATTTTCACGATCCTCTCTAGATTTCTTGGGCAGTAGCTATTATTCGTGGGACTGACATTTACTCTGAGCTTTTATCTCGGTGCCTCCAATGTGGACATTCTTCCCCGTCTACTGACTCTGCTGGATTCACAGTAGAGACTTTGACATGACAGCAAAAGGGAGTGCATGTAAAACAGTGATCCCAAACCAAAGAATGAGAGTGAACCTGCTGGCATGCAATTTAGCTGAACTACCAAGAGAATATGAAATCATCTAGCTTCACTGAGTTCTTCCTCTCCTCTTACACTTACACTCATTCAGAGAACAGTGGGTGCCCACGACATGCTGGGCAGATAGGAGCCAGGCCAGCACCAGCTTCCACGTTTAAGGATGCCACAGTATCTTGCTCAGATGTCATTCACAGAGGGGAACGCCAGCCATTAAGAAAACTCAAACTTACAGAACAGATCAATGAATATTAATGAAAGGATTTATAGCAGTCTTCCTTAAACAGAAATTTCCTTTTAAAATGGAGATTGACATCACTTTTTTCTAGAATGCATCTAATATACAATGTCAAACAGAACACGAGTTCTTAAAATTAAGCTGTTCAAAAAACTTTAGCACAAGGCTAAACTTCATTAGAGTTATTCTTCAAAAATCCAAAATTTTAGACAAAGAATAAGTTAGCCATATCTTGGCAAGTATCAAGAAGGTACAAGTTCGGGCTTCCCTGGTGGTCCAGTGGGTAAGGACACCACCTTGCAGTGCAAGGGGTGCTGACTGGATCCCCTGGCCTGGGAAGATTCCACGTGCCGCAGAGCAGCTGGACCAATGTGTCCAACTACTGAGCCGGAGCTCTGGGGCGCATGCGCCCAGAGCCAGTGCTCTGTGGCGAGAGAGGCCACTGCAATGGGAGGCCAATACAGGCCAAAGAACAAAGATGGAAATCAAAGACCAATAGAAGTGGCCAAGAAAAAAAAAGATATTCTTAACAACAAAAAGAAGAAGGTACAATTTCATACATGTAGGGAAATAATAATATTCTAATACAAATAGATTGTAAAAAATACTCTCAAAATGTCTACTTTAGTAAAGGCCCCAAAACTGAAGTTCACAACTTTAACTTCACTAAGAAACAACTCAGACATTCTAAAGTCAGCATAGTTACAAGAAAATAAAAGGAATACTGTAAACAGCTGAAGATCAAAGACCACCTAATTCACAGGCACAACTTTAAAATACAGTTCCTATAAGAACCTATATTTCACCATTTCTGGGAACTCCCTGGTGGTCCAGTGATTAGGACTTGGCGCCTTCATTGCAGGGGCCCAGCTCTGATCCCTGGTTAGGGAACTAAGATCCTGCATGTATGCAGTGTGGCCATAAAAATAAAAATAAAATTAACCATTTCTTTCCTCAAAAGAACAATCTAGTCAGCGGCTGGCACTTCAAAGCAGGTGGGCTTGAGATGGCCCATGGACCACCACTGTCAGCACGAGCCTCCTCCCGCCCGCTTGGGAACACGCTAGCTTCAGTCGAGAGCATCCTCCTCACAAGACCCCTCCCCCGAGCCCAAGAGAACCATAAGGGTCTAGAGCATGGCAACCACTTTACAATGCTGACCAGCTTTGGGCAGTGAAGCTGGAGAACTGAAAATGGAGGAATAAAGCCTGGGTTTTAGTTTCAGCTCTAACCAGTGATCTCTGTAGAAAATTGAGCATTTCTGCAGCTGCTTGAACGTTTGCAAAAAGGAGATCGCTCAACATCTCTAACTATCTGCAGCACAGTTCCAATTCCCCAGCCTTCTGGGATGAAGTGACAAGAATTCTTGGCAAAGCTGGAATCAAAGGTGCACACGTAAAGCTGCTGTGTCAGTTCCTTGATGTGTGTGCCCTCAATGAGGCAGTTCCACCCAATGTGGGTTTAAAAATCAGTGGTTTTTCAAAAGAAATACTGATGAAACTATAAAATGATAATGATCTCTACGTGCATACAGCAGTACACAGCAATGATTCTGTCCGTACACGCAGGATACAACGTCCTTGGGCTTCAACCAACAGGCCTCTGTGCCTCTATTCCTATGGCCCAGAAATGAAGTTTCATGCTCCTAAAATTTATCAACATTCCCCTAGGTGAATGTGTAAGTTGCTCATTCATTCTAGCCGTTACCAAATATCAATGCCATCTGCAGACTGGAAACTCTCAAATATGTGTCTCAAGGCTCAGACTCTCCTTTAAGCTCCTACCTCATTTTAACAGTTTACTCTATTCCTGCTTGGTTATACTGTCCAAACCACAAAAATGAACTCTAGATAATGCCCCCTAAGTCTTCTCCCCTGCAAAGCTTTACTATAGTCGTAATAAGTGTGACTATTCACACCACTGCTTAACTAAAACCGTGAATGGTTCTCTGCCATCTGCATAATCCCAGTCTCCCCACCACCATTCAGAAACCCAGAGGCGAAGACTGCCCATTCTGCTTCTACAGCGTACCTCAAACTATCCTCTCTTCCACCTTTGGCAGCACCATTCTCACTCAAATCACCGTCATTTCACGTCTAGAAGAGTTTCTTTAACTGCCACCATCTACTTTTGCTGCTCCGAGGTCCGTCCTCCATGTAAGACGCAATCTTTTCAAACAAACCTTTGATCCTGTCACACTCCCTTAACTTCAATCTCTTGAATGGCTTTCGATTGCATTGCCACCGAAACCCAATTCCTTACTGTGTCCTCTAAGGTCCTGCACACTCTGGTCCCTGCCTGCCTGCCTCTCCAGTCTTACTGTGGGCCACTCACCTCCTCCTCACCGACACCAGCCAGCCTGCGTGACCTTCTCCCTGCTACTCACATGTCCGACAACGGATCTTCCTCCCCCAGGACCTTCACCCAGGTTATCACCACTACAGTAGCATTGCTTAGACAGACGGCTCCTTCCCACCCTTCAGTATTAGTGAGACAGCGCCCACTAAGAAAAGCCTTCCCCGACCTCTCAGCTAACATGGGACCTCCGATTACTTTCTTCACAATACCCCTTTAACAACGGTTTGTAACTTTTACATGGGCACCTACTTCAAGCAGTACACAGCAATGATTCTGTCCGTACACGCAGGATACAACGTCCTTGGGCTTCAACCAACAGGCCTCTGTGCCTCTATTCCTATGGCCCAGAAATGAAGTTTCATGCTCCTAAAATTTATCAACATTCCCCTAGGTGAATGTGTAAGTTGCTCATTCATTCTAGCCGTTACCAAATATCAATGCCATCTGCAGACTGGAAACTCTCAAATATGTGTCTCAAGGCTCAGACTCTCCTTTAAGCTCCTACCTCATTTTAACAGTTTACTCTATTCCTGCTTGGTTATACTGTCCAAACCACAAAAATGAACTCTAGATAATGCCCCCTAAGTCTTCTCCCCTGCAAAGCTTTACTATAGTCGTAATAAGTGTGACTATTCACACCACTGCTTAACTAAAACCGTGAATGGTTCTCTGCCATCTGCATAATCCCAGTCTCCCCACCACCATTCAGAAACCCAGAGGCGAAGACTGCCCATTCTGCTTCTACAGCGTACCTCAAACTATCCTCTCTTCCACCTTTGGCAGCACCATTCTCACTCAAATCACCGTCATTTCACGTCTAGAAGAGTTTCTTTAACTGCCACCATCTACTTTTGCTGCTCCGAGGTCCGTCCTCCATGTAAGACGCAATCTTTTCAAACAAACCTTTGATCCTGTCACACTCCCTTAACTTCAATCTCTTGAATGGCTTTCGATTGCATTGCCACCGAAACCCAATTCCTTACTGTGTCCTCTAAGGTCCTGCACACTCTGGTCCCTGCCTGCCTGCCTCTCCAGTCTTACTGTGGGCCACTCACCTCCTCCTCACCGACACCAGCCAGCCTGCGTGACCTTCTCCCTGCTACTCACATGTCCGACAACGGATCTTCCTCCCCCAGGACCTTCACCCAGGTTATCACCACTACAGTAGCATTGCTTAGACAGACGGCTCCTTCCCACCCTTCAGTATTAGTGAGACAGCGCCCACTAAGAAAAGCCTTCCCCGACCTCTCAGCTAACATGGGACCTCCGTATTACTTTCTTCACAATACCCCTTTAACAACGGTTTGTAACTATACATTTACTTGTTTATCTAGCACCTTGCACACATTAACTTCTTCAGTGAACAAATTAATGAGGAGACATACCTTAGGCAAGACTAATTACAAACATTTCCCACTGTTAATATAAGGTGCAATAAAAAAGATCTTACCTTCTCAACTTTTTTCCTTTTAACAGGGGGGTCAAATCGCTCATTGGCTCCAAAATACTGAGTAAGCTCTTTCCACTGGGTTTCACTTGAAGACTGCTCACTGTAAGACAGACAGTAACTTAGGCTTCACACAAAATGTACTCATTTTCCATTTACCATTTTTAATTGGTTACTGCAATTATATTACATCAACTACTTCTTAGGTTTCAGAGGTAATTTAACTATTTGTACAAGTTTTACAATACTGTCTAGGACAAAAAGATATTTCAAATCCCACTTACCTATGAGATTCTTCTTCCTTCTTCAATTTACCTGAAAAGAATTCAAAAAAGTATCAATAACTAAGCATTTGGTTATTTCAAAATTAAGGTTATTAAAAATTGTTATGCTCAAATGGGCACAATTTAACACTATTGACAATTAACCTGAATTAAAACACCTTTTCTGGAGCGTTTTCTTTTTTTCTTTTCAGATCGAGAAGCTGACGTTTTCTGTTCAGAGTGCTTTTTGTGTAATTCTTGAAATTTCTACATAAAGTCAAAAAAAAAAAAAAAAGAGCAAATATGTTTTGAAGTAAACCACACATTTGAAAAATAACATATTAAGTAATAAAAACTATATTCTTAACATTTGTAAAAATACAAATTTAATGAAAGTAGTTCAGTTCTTGTTAAGATATTCTATTGTCTGAGACTTCTACAACCTGAACTATCTTCATTTAATTCCAAATAAGTCAATCTGATAATTTAAGGGTAAAAGTCAATAACTCATAGACAACAAAGAGATCAAGACCGAAACTCCCCATGCATGTAGTTAATCCTACTAAATGTGTTCTTTTCTTCCTCTTTTTATGAAAAACAAAACAAAAATGAATGCAGTGAGCTGGCCACAGACTCACAGAATAATAAAACCATTCTGAGTTAATCTTCCCTACCCATAACTCCCAAGAACACATACATTCTGACCATGGCAGAGACATGCAGGCACAGATTTCAATAAGAACACACGAGAGAAAACCTACATGCCACATATTTACGGGAATTCCAGAAGGACACTCCTCATATGCATTTACATTTGCTTCTGCTTCGGTGTTTGGTCCATCTGTAGGGGTATCTGAGATCTCTGTCTTTGTAAAGGTTCCATTTTCTTTACCCTCCTGTAAGTTATGTCCAGAGCTCTCTAATGTGGTCTCATTGTCAGAATTCAGTTCAATGTCACTTTCATTTAGGCCAGGAGGTAACAGCCCACTCCACATCTTTTCTGCTCGAGAAGGAAAAAAAAAAAATGAATGAAGACATATAAAGTGGACATGGAAAGAATTTTAAAACTATTAAAAGATATGTCAGAAATCTAATAATTATACCAATGATTTGGGAACAGTCCATCTATACTTTTTAAAAATTAGTTAAGTGGGACACACCTTCCATTATCAAAATAATTTCAATATTTGGCTTACATAAATTTTTGAAAAGTGCTAGATAGTTTAAGTGTTAGGTAGTTTAAGTACACCAGCCATAGGTGTTACAAGACATACCTGTGGCTGAATGACTTAATGACAACAGAACCTCAATCCTCTAATACGTGGATAATTTTGTCCAAAAAAAAGAGGAAATGAAAACATTCATTGCTCAAGAATGTTAAGAACCTAACAATACATACTGCAGGCAATTTAAGAATTATAATACTATATTTCAAGCTGTAATAGCTAGAGAAGAAAATAAAATTGGATATTTCGCCTGCATTTGAACATATAAAACTTCAGGGGACTTATTATCTATGGAGGAGAAAAACAATTAGTCAAAGGAAAAATTTTAAGCTGTGCAAGCAGTTTGAGAAAAGTATGGTGGTAAAAAGGATGTCCCAATTTTACATTCTACACCGCTTGCTCAAGTAACACTAAATGGAGTATAATCCTAACAATTTAAAATGCATAGCTTTTAGAAAAAATAAAACAATATTATCTAATGAACTCCCAAGACTCACAGAATAATAAAACCATTCTGAGTTAATCTTCCTACCCATAACTCCCAAGAACACATACATTCTGACCATGGCAGAGACATGCAGGCACAGATTTCAATAAGAACACACGAGAGAAAACCTACATGCCACATATTTACGGGAATTCCAGAAGGACACTCCTCATATGCATTTACATTTGCTTCTGCTTCGGTGTTTGGTCCATCTGTAGGGGTATCTGAGATCTCTGTCTTTGTAAAGGTTCCATTTTCTTTACCCTCCTGTAAGTTATGTCCAGAGCTCTCTAATGTGGTCTCATTGTCAGAATTCAGTTCAATGTCACTTTCATTTAGGCCAGGAGGTAACAGCCCACTCCACATCTTTTCTGCTCGAGAAGGAAAAAAAAAAAATGAATGAAGACATATAAAGTGGACATGGAAAGAATTTTAAAACTATTAAAAGATATGTCAGAAATCTAATAATTATACCAATGATTTGGGAACAGTCCATCTATACTTTTTAAAAATTAGTTAAGTGGGACACACCTTCCATTATCAAAATAATTTCAATATTTGGCTTACATAAATTTTTGAAAAGTGCTAGATAGTTTAAGTGTTAGGTAGTTTAAGTACACCAGCCATAGGTGTTACAAGACATACCTGTGGCTGAATGACTTAATGACAACAGAACCTCAATCCTCTAATACGTGGATAATTTTGTCCAAAAAAAAGAGGAAATGAAAACATTCATTGCTCAAGAATGTTAAGAACCTAACAATACATACTGCAGGCAATTTAAGAATTATAATACTATATTTCAAGCTGTAATAGCTAGAGAAGAAAATAAAATTGGATATTTCGCCTGCATTTGAACATATAAAACTTCAGGGGACTTATTATCTATGGAGGAGAAAAACAATTAGTCAAAGGAAAAATTTTAAGCTGTGCAAGCAGTTTGAGAAAAGTATGGTGGTAAAAAGGATGTCCCAATTTTACATTCTACACCGCTTGCTCAAGTAACACTAAATGGAGTATAATCCTAACAATTTAAAATGCATAGCTTTTTAGACATAACAATACTGTATTAGGGAAACAAGTTACAGTTTAGGGTAATTTTTATCCTTAGTTATATAGCCCATTGGTAGAGAGAATCATTAGCTATTATTAAGTCTAATAAACATGATTTTTAAAAACTGAGGTTGTGCTCATTTGCTAAAACTATGATAACTGAACACATTTTCATTCTTAACCTCTATGGCACAGTCCAGTTTAGCATACGTAACAAGCCAAAACCAATTCATTCAAAAGATGCCTAGAGTAGAGAAGCTGGTTGTTCTGCTCAGGATTTACCATCAACTAAAGGAATAAAATGGAAGGGTGGAAATCTTTTTCACTGAGCTTTCTTGCTCACTATCGTGTTAACTTAGTAAGAAATCCACCAGCATTATCTCGGAGACAAAGTATCACGGGATTTTGCAGGACTTTGGATAACGGATTCCTGATAACTTTTAAAGACCTCCTCCCAGGTCCAGAGAATCAGCTCTCACTTGTTACAGTTTGGATCCAGCCTCATCAGTTGGTCGCTCTCTGCAACATCCTCACCTAAACATTCTCTTGGCTTTCTAAGAGGAAGAGTTCTCATGTCTAACTACTCCAATTGTAATCCTGAGGAAATCATTTTTAACACTTCTGACCCTCAAGTTTTTTCATCTGTAATACAGGGATAATTTCACTGCACACAGGGTTACTCTGAGAATAAGATAAGCTACTGAACACTCTACACTGTGTTTAGGTGGTTCTGGGGACTTGATCAACATCAGGTTCCTTTTGTCATTATCACTAGTATTTCTGTGGCTACATACTGCATTTTTATCATTTCTATTATGGGTGGCAGCATCCATAGGATAGTTCTGAAGTTTCTAATGTCTGAGGTGTATTCACTAAGTAATGATACAAGTCATTTAATTCCCTGATTTCCACAGTTGGACATGACGTTTCAATTAAAACTGTTGATGTCTGGTTTTCTAAATGGAGCAATAAAATCAGAAGCAAATTACCAGGAAATTAAGCTTCAAGGCTCTTCTTTTGCATAGGTCCTTCCAAAGCACTATACCTAAGTTTTTATTTTGAATCTGTATTCCTATCTTATTTTCTTAAAGGTCTCAAATTACTTAAGCTACAAGCCCTATAAAACCTGGTGTGTGCATGCTTAATTGCTCAGTCGTGTCTGATTCAGCAAGCTTTCGGACTATAGCCCACCAGGCTCCTCTGTGCACTGAATTTTTCAAGCAGTAATACTGGAGTGGGTTGCCATTTCCTCCTACGGGGCATCTTCTAGACCCAGGGATCAAATCCCTGCCTCTCCTGGTGGATTTTTTACCACTGAGCCATTGGGGAAACCTGGATCCATCCCTGAATCTGGACTGAGGATTTTAAAAGCTGGAATGGAGGTAGTGTTGGGATGCTCCGTTAGCATAAAGGACATCACAGACAACATGTCAATATTGAAAAACAGGTGCAGAGCTATTAATAAAAATACTTGTCCTGTTCTGAGAAGCAGGGGAAGGGGAGTGATAAAAAGTTCCATCATGACTTTCCAACTGGCGTATAAACACTTTTAGGCTCCTTAGCCATTTCAGGACTTAAGGATAGTAACAAGTTTCAGAGGGAGCTTTCTTAGCACTAACTGGGTTTCTATGATTGAAGCCACTGTTTCTTCTCCTTGTCCATGGCATCTTTTGCGTGGTCACCGTGTGTCGAGCACTCTTCAAGACATAGAAATATAAGTATATAGAATGCGCAAAAATGTCCAAACTCATGGAACCAACATTCTTATACAAATGGCAAACTTCTGTCCATCAGCAGCCAAGTACCACTCAGCCCAGACTTCAGCTGTGGCTGCTCAGATGGGCACAGTTCCTCCACTGGGTCACTGCTTCAGTGTCTCTGCAGGGTGCGTCTATGCTCTGGGCACCCAAATGGGCTTCACCTTGGGAAGCAGGGTTAGCTGCCATGGAGAGAGGGCATGCCTATCTTCATCAGCCCTCAATCATTTCTGATCACTTTTGGACTTCAAAACCATCTATTTTTAATAAGTTCTTAACGATGCGGCATTAGTAACTGTCTTCAGGATGCTATTGGCTGGTAGGAAAACTTCCTGTGTGAGCCCACAGGGGGAAACAATTAAAATAATTTTTAAAAAGTGGACTCTGTCCAAATCCATGAAAGAAGGCAAAAATCAAATAAAATGTGTTTCTTAGCTTAATCCCTAAATATCTTGAAAGTGATGTGCCACTCTCCTGTGTCCATAACACACACACACACACACAGCAGGACAACTTGGTGGCCACTGACAAACACAGATAGTTAACTGAGAAGCCTGCAAAGTGAAGCTGCCCCCTGAGCAACAGCTCCGACTACAAAGCAGCCAATATGGAGTAGCGGCTTTGTGACCTATTTTGGGCTTAGGTTCAAAAACACGGTCTTTCTATTCAAAGCATATATGTTATTTACACGTTCATAATTGTACTACAGTATTAGTTGGTCCCATTAGGCCTCCTGTTACTTCAGTTTGGGGTGCTCTGGATCCTGATTCTCTAGTTCTTTGAAGCGTCTCACACCTCATACCTTTCAGAGTGCATTCTTTAATTTTAAAGCAGGTCACTCAAATAAGCCTTCAAATGTGAACACTACTCAGCCATTCTCAGAGACATGGCATATCAGAGACCAAGAAACAACATTTTTAGTATATAGTCAAACCTATATAACACTCCATGTACTGATATAATAACTTTTTTAGCCTGTAAGCCAAGTATTTCAATTTAATCATTTAGCCCTAAAGAAGCTGCAAATCATTCAGAATCCCGTTTTTCTCTCATTTTAAAGATCAGCTTCTTCATTTCATATATTCTCTACTGCATCATTTCATATACTCTTTACTGGAAACAATGACAATTTTTCCCAATCCACAATTATTCTACAAAAAAAATTTCTATGTATGCCACGCCAAACACATCTGAGTCCAGGGCTGACATGATTTATAATGAACAAAAATATTTATGCATCATCCTAGTCTAAATGGCTGGGCTTTCTTCTGCCCCTGGAAACCAAGCACAGTCACTACCCAGCACACCTGGGCTGATCGCAGGGCATCTAGAAAAACATGACACAGCTCAGCAGTTCCCAGCTAAGGGTTTTCGCAAGTTTTATGAAGACAGCAATGGAGATCGCCAAGCTAATTTCAATATTCAAAAAGCCCAATATATTTTATTTTCCCTCAAACAATATCAAGCATCTTTAAGTTAGGAAACTTAAATTCAACAAAACGTTCTTCTTCACCACATTTTCATTCATCTGCTTTATAGCTAAAGACCTAATTTTTATTAAAAAGGAAACAACACAGTTTGAAGATGGGTCTCTAGTTCTAAAAAACCTAACAGTGGAAAAGTCACTGCATCTGCCTGAGTCTTCATCCTTAACCTTTAACATGAAGGCTTTGATCAGATTTCTTAAGATGTCTTGCAGCTTCTTTATGGATCCCAATATTATATGTGCCATGAATCACTGCATAACGCTCCATGCTCTCAGAACAATACTAATTAAACCCCAGCACCCCAGAAGACAGGGTTTCTCTCCAAACCCATCAAAGACTGCCAAGCTTGCCAGTTTTCAGTAAGACTGCACTTCAGAGTGAACACCTAAAAGATGCCCTGGAGAAAGGGGGAGAAACCCTAGTTGTGACTGAAGAAACAGAACTGAAGAAAACTAAAGCAGGTCATTTCTACATATGGCATACAAACAATGTGACAGGTGTGTGTTACCCTAAACCCTCACAATGACTTTTCCAATAGGAATTAATTGTCTAAACCCCTTTTACAGATGTGGTAATAGACTCACCTAATGCATCGTGATGCACTAATCTTTGAAAAATAGAACTGTATAACTTCATAACTCTGAGTTTAAGTAGGAATATATTCTTGGTGACAAGATTTGAGAGGGGGTCTGAAGAATGGCCCCAGTTTGTAATTCTGTTAAAATCTGATTAAGAATTTTTTTCTCACTTTTTAAGGGCAGAAAGCTATATAAAAATGCCATACTAAATTGCATACACCAAAGTTACAGCGGCTTGAGTAATATCACATTTTCTGGAAGTCCAGGAAACTGCTAATAACCAAAACCCAACCTAAGCAGTTTACTGAGTAAATGTCTCCTGCCTTTAACATGCCAGCATTTCAGTTCCATTTTCACTGAAGGAAGCTGCCTTATGTCCCAAATTCTGTATTCAGTTAGAAGAAATCACAAAAATCTGAATCTTGTCCGAAGTGAATTTAATCTTACATTAAATCATAAACCACCACCTACCAATCTGAAGATCCTGTTAAATAATTTACACAATAATCTGTTTCTGTGACTGGTAATTAGTTACTTAACTGAAACACTTCTAAGCATGTTCTCATCAAGGTGAATGGAAACGTCCCGTTCACGTTTATGAAATAAAAGTGCTCCCTTTTCTCAACCAGGTAAAGTACAAGTGAACCTCAATCCTGACCGTATTTAAGTCTCCAATCTGATTACCAAGATAAACTATTACGCAGGATTTTGCATGTATGCATATGTGAACGTCAAGGGCTCGAAAACACTCCCCGAGAGTCAAGATCCTGCAACGAAAGATTTACAGCCAATAATATTACTGGCTAAACTGGAGGCCTCTGTCAGAATACTTACAGGGTGCAAGACTGCAAGAGGGTGGCTCTAGAAGCGTACACCTTTTCCTGCTTGGCTGAACGCGGAACTCTGCAGGCTCTCCGTCTGCAGGCCCACACTTCGACTCCCAAAGGGGTAAAAAATCCCCTCCCGGCCCAGAACTAAGCGCCGCCGATGCTGATGTAGGATGTTTACCTTGCTGACACTCGCATTCACTGCCGCTCGTTTCCGGGGTTTTATTTGGGCAACCCTAAACCCTCACAATGACTTTTCCAATAGGAATTAATTGTCTAAACCCCTTTTACAGATGTGGTAATAGACTCACCTAATGCATCGTGATGCACTAATCTTTGAAAAATAGAACTGTATAACTTCATAACTCTGAGTTTAAGTAGGAATATATTCTTGGTGACAAGATTTGAGAGGGGGTCTGAAGAATGGCCCCAGTTTGTAATTCTGTTAAAATCTGATTAAGAATTTTTTTCTCACTTTTTAAGGGCAGAAAGCTATATAAAAATGCCATACTAAATTGCATACACCAAAGTTACAGCGGCTTGAGTAATATCACATTTTCTGGAAGTCCAGGAAACTGCTAATAACCAAAACCCAACCTAAGCAGTTTACTGAGTAAATGTCTCCTGCCTTTAACATGCCAGCATTTCAGTTCCATTTTCACTGAAGGAAGCTGCCTTATGTCCCAAATTCTGTATTCAGTTAGAAGAAATCACAAAAATCTGAATCTTGTCCGAAGTGAATTTAATCTTACATTAAATCATAAACCACCACCTACCAATCTGAAGATCCTGTTAAATAATTTACACAATAATCTGTTTCTGTGACTGGTAATTAGTTACTTAACTGAAACACTTCTAAGCATGTTCTCATCAAGGTGAATGGAAACGTCCCGTTCACGTTTATGAAATAAAAGTGCTCCCTTTTCTCAACCAGGTAAAGTACAAGTGAACCTCAATCCTGACCGTATTTAAGTCTCCAATCTGATTACCAAGATAAACTATTACGCAGGATTTTGCATGTATGCATATGTGAACGTCAAGGGCTCGAAAACACTCCCCGAGAGTCAAGATCCTGCAACGAAAGATTTACAGCCAATAATATTACTGGCTAAACTGGAGGCCTCTGTCAGAATACTTACAGGGTGCAAGACTGCAAGAGGGTGGCTCTAGAAGCGTACACCTTTTCCTGCTTGGCTGAACGCGGAACTCTGCAGGCTCTCCGTCTGCAGGCCCACACTTCGACTCCCAAAGGGGTAAAAAATCCCCTCCCGGCCCAGAACTAAGCGCCGCCGATGCTGATGTAGGATGTTTACCTTGCTGACACTCGCATTCACTGCCGCTCGTTTCCGGGTACAGCAACGAGAAACAACAGCCTGTTTACCGGGTCGAACGCCTTCTCATCCCCTCTCTCTGGCCGGGGTGGGACGGAGAACCCCTCTCCCACCAGCCGGACGGGGACGGCGCTACGACGCCGCGTCGGAGCAAAGCGGAGGCCGGTTCTGCCGACGCTCCAGCGGGCCCGGCCAAAGGCTTTCCGGGCCCGGTCAAAAGCTTTGAGGGCTCGGCCGAGAAGCTGTGAGGCCTCCCACGTTCGCTCTCTAGCTCCTGGAACCCGCCCTTCCTAGTCCTGTCACACTGAAGCCCGTGAGCCAGCCCAGCAATCCGCCCTACTCACCGGTCCGGAGCCGGCCGCCCGGCAGCCATCTTAAGACCTTCCAACATCGCGCCTTCTCATTGGCCCAGGCATCTCAGCCAATGGGCTGGGGCCGTTCTGGCCCCGGGGCGCCATGGTAACCGGCCGCGTTTACTTCCCCTTTGAAATATGTAAGAATGCGGCCAGTTCATTGCTTTCTACTTTTTTTTTTTTCTTCCGCTTTTCTTTCGCCATTTTCTCCTTTCTTCTGAACGTTTTAAAGACTTTGTTCTTTTTGCATCCCCTGCTGTACTCTGGAGCTCTTTGGTGAGGAAAGTGCTGGCATAGACCTCGAACTGAGTTCATTCCCCAAGGATGGAGAATCGCTGCAGAAGCTCTCCAGCCCCTTCTAGGCATGTTTCCATTCATTCATCCTTCACCCTCGGCTCCTTGCCTTACTGTTTTCTTTCTTCCTTTCTGTACATATTTTTTGAGCAGGCATCATGTCAGCCTTTGTTTAGAGCAAAATGATCCATACTCCTGCTCTCCTGGCGCTTACCATCTGGTGATGGTGGCAGGTGCTCCAGACCAGCCAAAAGCTCATTGAGCTCCTTTTCCTGGCAGCCGCTGGCAGAATACTTAGGGTGCGCTGCCTCTGGGCCCCTTTTCGGGAACGCGGAACTCTGCAGGCTCTCCGTCTGCAGGCCCACACTTCGACTCCCAAAGGGGTAAAAAATCCCCTCCCGGCCCAGAACTAAGCGCCGCCGATGCTGATGTAGGATGTTTACCTTGCTGACACTCGCATTCACTGCCGCTCGTTTCCGGGTACAGCAACGAGAAACAACAGCCTGTTTACCGGGTCGAACGCCTTCTCATCCCCTCTCTCTGGCCGGGGTGGGACGGAGAACCCCTCTCCCACCAGCCGGACGGGGACGGCGCTACGACGCCGCGTCGGAGCAAAGCGGAGGCCGGTTCTGCCGACGCTCCAGCGGGCCCGGCCAAAGGCTTTCCGGGCCCGGTCAAAAGCTTTGAGGGCTCGGCCGAGAAGCTGTGAGGCCTCCCACGTTCGCTCTCTAGCTCCTGGAACCCGCCCTTCCTAGTCCTGTCACACTGAAGCCCGTGAGCCAGCCCAGCAATCCGCCCTACTCACCGGTCCGGAGCCGGCCGCCCGGCAGCCATCTTAAGACCTTCCAACATCGCGCCTTCTCATTGGCCCAGGCATCTCAGCCAATGGGCTGGGGCCGTTCTGGCCCAGGGTCGCCATGGTAACCGGCCGCGTTTACTTCCCCTTTGAAATATGTAAGAATGCGGCCAGTTCATTGCTTTCTACTTTTTTTTTTTTCTTCCGCTTTTCTTTCGCCATTTTCTCCTTTCTTCTGAACGTTTTAAAGACTTTGTTCTTTTTGCATCCCCTGCTGTACTCTGGAGCTCTTTGGTGAGGAAAGTGCTGGCATAGACCTCGAACTGAGTTCATTCCCCAAGGATGGAGAATCGCTGCAGAAGCTCTCCAGCCCCTTCTAGGCATGTTTCCATTCATTCATCCTTCACCCTCGGCTCCTTGCCTTACTGTTTTCTTTCTTCCTTTCTGTACATATTTTTTGAGCAGGCATCATGTCAGCCTTTGTTTAGAGCAAAATGATCCATACTCCTGCTCTCCTGGCGCTTACCATCTGGTGATGGTGGCAGGTGCTCCAGACCAGCTGTGGCGTTGGCCAAAAGCTCATTGAGCTCCTTTTCCCTGGCAGCCGCTGGCAGAGGCTCTGAGAAGGGGTTTGGGGAAGCACAGAAAATAAACAAGGCGAAAAGAAACAGCCAAGCAAACCAAAAACTCCATGAGGAAAATAAAACAACATAATATGACCGTGATGGGAGTGGTGCTGTTTTAAAAATGCTTCCATTCTCTGAAATAACTTTCTGTAATAATAACAAGAAAAATAAGGCCCCTTAAGGCATTACCTGGCCTCAGTTCATTTTCAGTCGTTCATCTATTCGTTGTTATTGTCATTAACCTTATCAACAATGCCTTTCTTTGAAGCATTCCTAAAATGTGTAAAAATTGTGTATGGCACTCAATAGCATATCATGATTTAGTATAAAGAGATGTTTAATACTTAACCATCCCCTACCTTACCCTCGTGTTTTCCAAAAAATGTGCTCGATGTATGGAGTACTTTTCTATAACCCCAGAATGATAGCAGAAGCTGAATTGACAAACTAGGGTCACAAAGATCCTTTCTCACACATTCTCTCATTCTAGAATAGAAGCAGGGCTGAGGGATTTAAGGATCTGTCTGGAACTCTCCAGGCTGAGTGTTTCCAGTCTCTCAATACTGTTCCCTGAATCCAAACTAATTTTTAGAAAGTTAAGCAGTTAAAGATAGGGTGTGTATGGAAATGCTGTTATGGCTATTACATTAAGCTTCTTGATTTCTGTCTTAGTCTAGTGGGATTACCATAACAAAATGCCACAGACTAAGTAACTTTGCTGTTGTTTAGTCACTAAGTCATGTTCAACTCTTTTGCGACCCCATGGACTGCAGCCTGCCAGACTCCTCTGTCCATGGAATTTCCCAGGCAAGAATACTAGAATGGGTTGCCATTTCCTTCTCCAGGTGATCTACCTGACCCAGAGATGGAATCTAAGTCTCCTTGCATTGGTAGGCAGACTCGTTCCCACTGAGCCACCAGGGATGCTAAGTACCTTATACAACAAAAATTGACATCTCATAGTTCTGGAGGTTGGGACTAAGATCAAGGTGCTAGCAAAGTAGTCTTCATTCTGAGACCTCTTCTCTTGGCCTGTAGGCAACAGCCATCTGGCTATGTGCTCATGAAATCTCTTAGTGCACTTGTGTAAGGCGAGGAAAGGATGAGTAAAAGCTCTCTGGTGTTTCTTTTAAGAGGACTCTAATCCTATTGGACCAGGGCCCTACCCTGATGATCTCATTTAACCTTAATCAGTTCTTTAACAGCCCCATCTCCAAATACAGCCATCCTGGGGTTATCATTTCAGCATTTGAATTTTAGGAGTACAGGGACATTCAGTTCACAACAAATGTTTATGGTGTAACCATGAGGAAAGAGTGCAGAGGGGGATGAACTGAGATATAGGGTAAGAAGGAAGTATTGTTGGCCTGTTTAAGAACTATCTGGATTGTTTCTAAGTTCTATCAAAGAATACTCATTATTTAGTGCATACAAATCTGCAAAGAATAAAGGGGGAATATAATTTTAAGTACTCCAAAAACTTCATACCAAATTTTTTTTGGACATTCTAATCCAAAAATATATAGTTTAAAATGTTCTCAATGTTAATTTGAGAATTATCAAATACCTGATTAACTAACTTTACTCTCGTGACATTATGGGATTCTGTAATAAAGGTAACTAGCTCAGACTTTTCTTCCGGTTTTGGTTGTAAGACTTTCAGTCTCTGAATATTATTATTTTGCCAGTTTTTTGAAGGAAATGACAGTCATTTGATTTATTTTAATCAATAAATTTATCTTCCCTCCAGCAAATTCCTGTCTTGGAAACCTGCCAAGCCATGCATTTTGTGAATGAAATACTTGTTTTAGTGAGATTTCTCTGAAACATAGAATTATTGAATCTCTTTTACTAAATCATAGTGAATGTGATGCAGCTAGTGAATTGTGCTTGAACTGTGTTACATCTGGCACTCATTTCAAACATGTAAGTTTCATTCAAACATTCAAGCATCTTAAAAATCATAAAGCAGTTTTTCTTTGCCAAGAAATACTATAGTTTCTAAATTGTTTTTCTGTATATTTAGTCATGACTCGTTCCCACTGAGCCACCAGGGATGCTAAGTACCTTATACAACAAAAATTGACATCTCATAGTTCTGGAGGTTGGGACTAAGATCAAGGTGCTAGCAAAGTAGTCTTCATTCTGAGACCTCTTCTCTTGGCCTGTAGGCAACAGCCATCTGGCTATGTGCTCATGAAATCTCTTAGTGCACTTGTGTAAGGCGAGGAAAGGATGAGTAAAAGCTCTCTGGTGTTTCTTTTAAGAGGACTCTAATCCTATTGGACCAGGGCCCTACCCTGATGATCTCATTTAACCTTAATCAGTTCTTTAACAGCCCCATCTCCAAATACAGCCATCCTGGGGTTATCATTTCAGCATTTGAATTTTAGGAGTACAGGGACATTCAGTTCACAACAAATGTTTATGGTGTAACCATGAGGAAAGAGTGCAGAGGGGGATGAACTGAGATATAGGGTAAGAAGGAAGTATTGTTGGCCTGTTTAAGAACTATCTGGATTGTTTCTAAGTTCTATCAAAGAATACTCATTATTTAGTGCATACAAATCTGCAAAGAATAAAGGGGGAATATAATTTTAAGTACTCCAAAAACTTCATACCAAATTTTTTGGACATTCTAATCCAAACATATATAGTTTAAAATGTTCTCAATGTTAATTTGAGAATTATCAAATACCTGATTAACTAACTTTACTCTCGTGACATTATGGGATTCTGTAATAAAGGTAACTAGCTCAGACTTTTCTTCCGGTTTTGGTTGTAAGACTTTCAGTCTCTGAATATTATTATTTTGCCAGTTTTTTGAAGGAAATGACAGTCATTTGATTTATTTTAATCAATAAATTTATCTTCCCTCCAGCAAATTCCTGTCTTGGAAACCTGCCAAGCCATGCATTTTGTGAATGAAATACTTGTTTTAGTGAGATTTCTCTGAAACATAGAATTATTGAATCTCTTTTACTAAATCATAGTGAATGTGATGCAGCTAGTGAATTGTGCTTGAACTGTGTTACATCTGGCACTCATTTCAAACATGTAAGTTTCATTCAAACATTCAAGCATCTTAAAAATCATAAAGCAGTTTTTCTTTGCCAAGAAATACTATAGTTTATAAATTGTTTTTCTGTATATTTAGTCATATTGATCTTGGTGTACAGATTACAAGTCACACTCATGTTACAAAAGATTAATTGTAGAGGTCTTTTCTTGGTAGCTGCTAAATCTCTGATGAAAATTTCCCCAAATATATTGAAGTCCCTGAAATATTTCTCAGTTGGAAAAAGTGAATGCTACTTTGTTGAACATATGATAAATGTTCTTCTTGCTGAAACTGAGAATAGTTATTTCCATCTATATAAAACACTTTATTTTTCTATATTGAAGAAAAAGTAGTCTAGTGATTCATGCAAAAGAATAGAAGCAAGGGACTTCTGAACCTTAGAAATTGTGTGACAATTTCTCCATCTGGATTTTTTTTTAATTTGAAAATTTAAGCATCTCTAAATTATGTTAATCTCCCAAGAATGTTGAACGACTAACACTATGATATCAGCAACAGTTGACATTTGAGGAAATGAAATTTCTATAATATAGGATGTTGCCAAAGAGAAGTACTTTTTCTTTATTTATCATGAGGTACTTCAGGTTTTTCTGGTCCAACTGGTTGTACACAGGAAGATAGGAGAGGAGGCATTTCTGGGTGCTCAGTATTCTGTAACTAATGCCATATAAACCTGAGAGGTAGTTATTATTGTATCCATTTAACAAAGAAAATTAAGGTTTCTAGGGTTTAAGGAACTAGTCTAAAGTCACAAATATAGTAAAATATCACAATAATTCTAAGGGTTATCTAATTGCCCTTTCTGTTGTCACACACTGCCCCTTGAAGACTTTCAGTCTCTGAATATTATTATTTTGCCAGTTTTTGAAGGAAATGACAGTCATTTGATTTATTTTAATCAATAAATTTATCTTCCCTCCAGCAAATTCCTGTCTTGAAACCTGCCAAGCCATGCATCTTGTGAATGAAATACTTGTTTTAGTGAGATTTCTCTGAAACATAGAATTATTGAATCTCTTTTACTAAATCATAGTGAATGTGATGCAGCTAGTGAATTGTGCTTGAACTGTGTTACATCTGGCACTCATTTCAAACATGTAAGTTTCATTCAAACATTCAAGCATCTTAAAAATCATAAAGCAGTTTTTCTTTGCCAAGAAATACTATAGTTTATAAATTGTTTTTCTGTATATTTAGTCATATTGATCTTGGTGTACAGATTACAAGTCACACTCATGTTACAAAAGATTAATTGTAGAGGTCTTTTCTTGGTAGCTGCTAAATCTCTGATGAAAATTTCCCCAAATATATTGAAGTCCCTGAAATATTTCTCAGTTGGAAAAAGTGAATGCTACTTTGTTGAACATATGATAAATGTTCTTCTTGCTGAAACTGAGAATAGTTATTTCCATCTATATAAAACACTTTATTTTTCTATATTGAAGAAAAAGTAGTCTAGTGATTCATGCAAAAGAATAGAAGCAAGGGACTTCTGAACCTTAGAAATTGTGTGACAATTTCTCCATCTGGATTTTTTTTTAATTTGAAAATTTAAGCATCTCTAAATTATGTTAATCTCCCAAGAATGTTGAACGACTAACACTATGATATCAGCAACAGTTGACATTTGAGGAAATGAAATTTCTATAATATAGGATGTTGCCAAAGAGAAGTACTTTTTCTTTATTTATCATGAGGTACTTCAGGTTTTTCTGGTCCAACTGGTTGTACACAGGAAGATAGGAGAGGAGGCATTTCTGGGTGCTCAGTATTCTGTAACTAATGCCATATAAACCTGAGAGGTAGTTATTATTGTATCCATTTAACAAAGAAAATTAAGGTTTCTAGGGTTTAAGGAACTAGTCTAAAGTCACAAATATAGTAAAATATCACAATAATAACATGCAAAAGTAAGATGGGGAAGTTTCACTGGACTCTGAAACTCTTGCCCTTTCTGTTGTCACACACTGCCCCTTTTACGGTGAGGTTCCTTATAAATCCCAGCCCAGTGCAGTCAATACAGTGTAGATGTCGTTACTATCCAGGGGGATGTGTATTGGCTGGGAGCTCATGACGAGAGAGGATTCAGGAGCAAAATGTGTCTTCCGTCTGCATCCCTCTGGGTATCTAGTGAATGGTCAAATCCCATCAGAGGCATCCTATTCAATAATTCTTGGATTGCTACATTGAAATCTATGTTACTCTTCCTTTTCTATATATTTTCATCTTCCAAAACAGCCCATTGTCTGATTAATCTCTCCAAATTAAGGAACACATATAAACATTTTAACATTCATCTTGACGTGTAGTTAATCGTAAGTAAATACCAGTTTCCTTCTCTTACATGTGAAAACTAAGGAGAGGGTGTGGGAGGGTCTGGGGAGGGGAATTGAAGAGGCATTGCACAGAGAATTTTGGAGGCAGAAAAAGTATGATACCATAGTGATACATGACAGTAAACATTTGTCCAAACTCATAGAGTATATGACACCAAAAGCAAACCGTAAAGTCAATTATGCTCTTCGGGTGATTATGATGTGTCAGTGTAGGTTTATCAGTTGTGGCAAATGTATCCATTCCTTTACTGCCCTCTTCTTTCTGCCCATTCCTATTCTGCATTCAGTTTTATGAATTCGACCCAATCTTCAAGGATATCTTTCATTAAAGAACTCCCTTAGACTAACACTATGATATCAGCAACAGTTGACATTTGAGGAAATGAAATTTCTATAATATAGGATGTTGCCAAAGAGAAGTACTTTTTCTTTATTTATCATGAGGTACTTCAGGTTTTTCTGGTCCAACTGGTTGTACACAGGAAGATAGGAGAGGAGGCATTTCTGGGTGCTCAGTATTCTGTAACTAATGCCATATAAACCTGAGAGGTAGTTATTATTGTATCCATTTAACAAAGAAAATTAAGGTTTCTAGGGTTTAAGGAACTAGTCTAAAGTCACAAATATAGTAAAATATCACAATAATAACATGCAAAAGTAAGATGGGGAAGTTTCACTGGACTCTGAAACTCTTGCCCTTTCTGTTGTCACACACTGCCCCTTTTACGGTGAGGTTCCTTATAAATCCCAGCCCAGTGCAGTCAATACAGTGTAGATGTCGTTACTATCCAGGGGGATGTGTATTGGCTGGGAGCTCATGACGAGAGAGGATTCAGGAGCAAAATGTGTCTTCCGTCTGCATCCCTCTGGGTATCTAGTGAATGGTCAAATCCCATCAGAGGCATCCTATTCAATAATTCTTGGATTGCTACATTGAAATCTATGTTACTCTTCCTTTTCTATATATTTTCATCTTCCAAAACAGCCCATTGTCTGATTAATCTCTCCAAATTAAGGAACACATATAAACATTTTAACATTCATCTTGACGTGTAGTTAATCGTAAGTAAATACCAGTTTCCTTCTCTTACATGTGAAAACTAAGGAGAGGGTGTGGGAGGGTCTGGGGAGGGGAATTGAAGAGGCATTGCACAGAGAATTTTGGAGGCAGAAAAAGTATGATACCATAGTGATACATGACAGTAAACATTTGTCCAAACTCATAGAGTATATGACACCAAAAGCAAACCGTAAAGTCAATTATGCTCTTCGGGTGATTATGATGTGTCAGTGTAGGTTTATCAGTTGTGGCAAATGTATCCATTCCTTTACTGCCCTCTTCTTTCTGCCCATTCCTATTCTGCATTCAGTTTTATGAATTCGACCCAATCTTCAAGGATATCTTTCATTAAAGAACTCCCTTAATCAGATCTAACTTTCAAATAACCCCCTCAAACACCCTGTTGTAGGCCACGTCTCACCTCCCTTCCACCTTCAGCACTGCATTCAATCCCTACACTTCACACGATGGCAATTCCATCAGTGTCTTCCTCATAGACAGAGCTACCCCACTTGGAAACCATTTTTCCTGTTTTACCTTAGTAATGTCGGCGTCTTATTCTCCATCATCTTTTTTATGAAGCACAAAACAACACTACCCACCTCACTCATCCTAACTGCCAAGCACAGGGTGATGATGTGCTATTGAAGAAACAGAAAGCTGGAAGTAAGAGTGAAGTAACTAATTACAGAACTAGCATCTCACCTTGAATGTGTCAAAAGGAACCCTTCAGAATATTTTCTGAAATGTCCATCATTCAAAGTAAGCCAGAATCATTTCTTTCTTAGTATTATTCTTTAATTATTTTGTTTGATTTTTATTGCCACGTGGCATTATCTTCTATGACCTGGGATCTGACTTGCCATTTTGGATACTGTCTGTTCTCTAGTGAAATTGATATTCAGAATTTCTTATAACTTTTGGTAAACAAACACTTGAAACCATGTATGTGCTTAAATTGAGGCCATCCTAAATGATCGGTCTCATACAATCTTACCCCTGTTAAGTTTTGTGATTTTTTTAAAAGGAATTTATTTCATTTTTTTTATTATATATTTTTTGGCTGTTCTGGGTTTTCTCACTGCTGCCACGGGCTCTTCACTAGTTGCAGGCAGTAGGGGCTACTCTCTAGTTGAGGTGAGCAGGCTTCTTGTTGTGGTGACGCTTCAGAAGTTGTGGCACATGGGCTCAATAGTTGTGGCTTTGAGGCTCTAGAGCATAGGCTCAATAGTTGTGGCTCACAGACTCAGTTGTTCTGCAGCATGTGGGATCTTCCTGGATCAGGGATCAAGCCCATGTCTCCTGTATTGGCAGGTGAAACTCTTTACCACTGAGCTACCAGGAAAGCCCTTAACTTGTGATTTTTCTTTTAATTTCTTTTTAGAACTAAACTTTGGGTAAATGTACATATTTAATTCCAGTTAAGTAAAGCACATTTTCAATCAAGGACCTTCTGTATAGCATGAGGAACTGGTCTCACAATATTTTGTGAACTTTCCTGGGTGGCCTGTTGGATAGGAATCTGCCTGCCAAGGCAGGGGACACAGATTCCAGCCCTGATCTGGGAAGATTCCGGATGCTGTAAAGCAACTAAGCCCATGCACAACTACTGAACCAGCACTCTAAGACCTACACACCACAACTACTGAGCCTGAGTGCTGCAACTACTGAAACCCGTGCACTTACACTTTAGTGATCGCTCTAGGAATTACCACATTCATCCTTAACTAGTCACAAGGGACTTAAAGTTAGTGTTTTAACAGCCTATGGAAACTGTAGAGACCTTGCAACTATACAGGTTCATCTGCTGTTCTGGACACTACCTTGACATTGTCACACACACTACCGCTACCTACATTGTGAATCTCACAATCCAGTGTTTGTTTGCTTTACACCATGTATGTATTTTAAAGGAACAAAAGGCAGAATTTGTTTTTTACATTTACCTACAGAATTAGTATTGCTGATACTCTTCACTCCATCCTTTGGATCTGAATTTATATCTGCTTCATTTACTTTTGGTAAACAAACACTTGAAACCATGTATGTGCTTAAATTGAGGCCATCCTAAATGATCGGTCTCATACAATCTTACCCCTGTTAAGTTTTGTGATTTTTTTAAAAGGAATTTATTTCATTTTTTTTATTATATATTTTTTGGCTGTTCTGGGTTTTCTCACTGCTGCCACGGGCTCTTCACTAGTTGCAGGCAGTAGGGGCTACTCTCTAGTTGAGGTGAGCAGGCTTCTTGTTGTGGTGACGCTTCAGAAGTTGTGGCACATGGGCTCAATAGTTGTGGCTTTGAGGCTCTAGAGCATAGGCTCAATAGTTGTGGCTCACAGACTCAGTTGTTCTGCAGCATGTGGGATCTTCCTGGATCAGGGATCAAGCCCATGTCTCCTGTATTGGCAGGTGAAACTCTTTACCACTGAGCTACCAGGAAAGCCCTTAACTTGTGATTTTTCTTTTAATTTCTTTTTAGAACTAAACTTTGGGTAAATGTACATATTTAATTCCAGTTAAGTAAAGCACATTTTCAATCAAGGACCTTCTGTATAGCATGAGGAACTGGTCTCACAATATTTTGTGAACTTTCCTGGGTGGCCTGTTGGATAGGAATCTGCCTGCCAAGGCAGGGGACACAGATTCCAGCCCTGATCTGGGAAGATTCCGGATGCTGTAAAGCAACTAAGCCCATGCACAACTACTGAACCAGCACTCTAAGACCTACACACCACAACTACTGAGCCTGAGTGCTGCAACTACTGAAACCCGTGCACTTACACTTTAGTGATCGCTCTAGGAATTACCACATTCATCCTTAACTAGTCACAAGGGACTTAAAGTTAGTGTTTTAACAGCCTATGGAAACTGTAGAGACCTTGCAACTATACAGGTTCATCTGCTGTTCTGGACACTACCTTGACATTGTCACACACACTACCGCTACCTACATTGTGAATCTCACAATCCAGTGTTTGTTTGCTTTACACCATGTATGTATTTTAAAGGAACAAAAGGCAGAATTTGTTTTTTACATTTACCTACAGAATTAGTATTGCTGATACTCTTCACTCCATCCTTTGGATCTGAATTTATATCTGCTTTCATTTACCTTCATTCTAAAGAATTTCCTTCATCCTGTCGTTAGAGTAGGTTTCCTGGCAATGGACTTCCTTAGTTTTCTTTTCCTGAAAATAGCATTGTATTTTTCAGTCAAGTTTATTGAGGTAGAATTTACATACAATAAAATTTACCAGGCTTCCTTGGTGATCCAGTGGGTAAGGGCATCGCCTTGCAGCGCAAGGGGCGCCGCCAGTTTGATCCCTGGCCTGGGAAGATCCCACGTGCTGCGGAGTGGCTGGACCAGTGTGTCCAATTACTGAGCCGGAGCTCTGGAGTGCATGCGCCCAGAGCTGGTGCTCTGCAACAACAGAGGCCACTGCAATGGGAGGCCCACACGGGCCAAGGAACAAAGATGGATGAAAATAGATAAATGAAAGACCAATAGAAGTGGCCCACCCATCCCCCTCCCTTCCTAACCCGCCCACCTACCTGCACAAAAAAAAAAAAAAAATTACCTCTCATTGGTTTTTAAAGTACCTTTGATATTAATTTCTAATTTTGGTGTTATTCTCTCATTTGAATGCTTTCTTCTTTGCAATCACCCTGTGGTGGTTATTTTTTTTTTTTTTCAGTTCTTTAACTTTACTGACTTTTTCAATGGCTAAGTCAAAGATCTCTCTTGGTAAATGTCACATTGCACTTAAAAATTATGTGGGTTATTTTCAAGTATCTTTTGATATTAATTTCTAACATAATTCCATAGTGATAAGAGAACAGACTCTATGATTTCAACACCTTAAGATCATGAAATTTTTGCATCTTGTTTTATGTCCCTGGATATGTTCCAGTATCTCCTGGTTTATAATCTATGGGAACTTGAAAATAATTTGTATCCTATTGTTGTGTGAAAACTGTATAAATCTAAATTATGTAGAACTATTCATGGTGCTTTTCACATCTATTCTGTCTTTCGATTTTTCTGCCTATTCATTCTATGAATTTTTTGAGAGTGTGATATTGAAACTCCAACTAAAAATTGTTTTTTGTTTTGTATGTATTTTAAAGGAACAAAAGGCAGAATTTGTTTTTTACATTTACCTACAGAATTAGTATTGCTGATACTCTTCACTCCATCCTTTGGATCTGAATTTATATCTGCTTTCATTTACCTTCATTCTAAAGAATTTCCTTCATCCTGTCGTTAGAGTAGGTTTCCTGGCAATGGACTTCCTTAGTTTTCTTTTCCTGAAAATAGCATTGTATTTTTCAGTCAAGTTTATTGAGGTAGAATTTACATACAATAAAATTTACCAGGCTTCCTTGGTGATCCAGTGGGTAAGGGCATCGCCTTGCAGCGCAAGGGGCGCCGCCAGTTTGATCCCTGGCCTGGGAAGATCCCACGTGCTGCGGAGTGGCTGGACCAGTGTGTCCAATTACTGAGCCGGAGCTCTGGAGTGCATGCGCCCAGAGCTGGTGCTCTGCAACAACAGAGGCCACTGCAATGGGAGGCCCACACGGGCCAAGGAACAAAGATGGATGAAAATAGATAAATGAAAGACCAATAGAAGTGGCCCACCCCCCCCCCCCCCTTCCTAACCCGCCCACCTACCTGCACAAAAAAAAAAAAAAAATTACCTCTCATTGGTTTTTAAAGTACCTTTGATATTAATTTCTAATTTTGGTGTTATTCTCTCATTTGAATGCTTTCTTCTTTGCAATCACCCTGTGGTGGTTATTTTTTTTTTTTTTCAGTTCTTTAACTTTACTGACTTTTTCAATGGCTAAGTCAAAGATCTCTCTTGGTAAATGTCACATTGCACTTAAAAATTATGTGGGTTATTTTCAAGTATCTTTTGATATTAATTTCTAACATAATTCCATAGTGATAAGAGAACAGACTCTATGATTTCAACACCTTAAGATCATGAAATTTTTGCATCTTGTTTTATGTCCCTGGATATGTTCCAGTATCTCCTGGTTTATAATCTATGGGAACTTGAAAATAATTTGTATCCTATTGTTGTGTGAAAACTGTATAAATCTAAATTATGTAGAACTATTCATGGTGCTTTTCACATCTATTCTGTCTTTCGATTTTTCTGCCTATTCATTCTATGAATTTTTTGAGAGTGTGATATTGAAACTCCAACTAAAAATTGTAATTTACCTACTTAAAAAATAATTGTAATATATAGTTGAACTGTTAATATATGTAACTTTGCTCTATATTTTCCAAGTCTCCTATATATAAGCTATCATATGGTCATGATTTAAAAATAAAATGAAAGAAAAAAGATTTCTTTTCTAAATTCATCCCTTTTAGTGTATATTGTATGAAATTTGACAAATGCATATAGTCATGTAACCACTATTGCAATCCATACACCAAATTTTGCCATCGATTTAAGTTTCCTCATGTCCTTTTGAAGCAAATAATTTCTTCTACCCTCAGCTCCTGGAAACCACAGAGATATTTTCTGTCTTCATGGTTTTGGCCTTTCAGAATGAAGTCATACAAGTAAAATTTAGTTATGAGCAATCTTTTGAGTCTGGTCTTTTTTATATAGCATAATGCATTTGAGGATCATTTGTGTTGAATTTGTCAGCACTTTGTTCCTTTTTATTGCTGGGTAGTATTCAGTTATGTTGCTATAACATAGTTTGTTTATCCATTCACCATTTGAAGGCTGTTTGGAATGGTTTTCATCTTTACCAATTCTGAATTATCAACAAAGAAGGCTAAAAACAAGGACATGTAGGTTTTTGTATAAATATGGGCTTTCATTTCTCTTGACTCAATACCTAGGAATGAGATTTCTGGGTCACATGGTAAGTCTGTGTTTAACTACATAAGTAGTCACCAACTGTTTTCCAAAGTGGTTGCACCACTGTTTACTCCCATCAGCCATGTGTGAAAGTTCCCATTGCTCCAATTCTTCCCAGAGACATGAAAAGGAAATGTAGCCACTCAAATAAGTGTCTAGTGGCATCTCATTGTGGTATTAATTACATTTCCCTAATGACTAATGAGGTCTGTGATTTGTCTTTTGATTTACTTAAGTGTCTTTCAAAGCACAGAAATTTCTTCACAAGCTTGTAAGACTGTCCCTTTGCCTGTGGTTTTTAGCAGCTAGAGTATGCTTCTAGATGCACAGTTTAGATTTTATGTGTTTTTATAGGTGCTCACTGAACCTCTTGAACTAGAAAATTTATGTCTTTGAACAAATTTTGATCATTTCCAGCAATTATTTCTTCAAATACATTTTCTATTCTCCTCTGTCATTCCATTTTTCAAATGTTTGACTTTCTGATATTGATCTACAAGACCTTGAGGCTCTGATCATTTTTTACAAATGTTTTCTTCTGTTCTTCAGATTACATGATTTATAGTGGTGTACCTTCAAGTTCTCTGAATCTGTTTGTCATACTTATGCTGCTGTTAAACTGTGAAATAAATTTTTAATTTTATATATTTTATTTCTCAGTTCTATCATTTCTATTTAGTTCTTTTTCTATAATCTATATATCTTTACTGAAATTCCCTATGCTCTTCACTCATTATATGTAGTATTGCCTTTTCAGGCCTTAGCATAACTATTTAAAACTTTTTATCTTTCGATTCCAACACTGAGGTTAACTCAGGTCACTCTCTGTTTACTTTCTTTTTTCTCAAAAATGTTTCCTATGTTCCCATATCTATAGAAAATGGACATTTTTGAATTTCATCCAGGAAATTGTGAATGACGTTGTAGAAGCACGAGATTATCTTGTGCTTCTCCAAAGAACATTGGGTTTTTTTGTTGTTCTGTTGTTGCTTTTGTTTTGTTTTAAAGGAGACAGTTTACAGGTTAAGCTCAAAGTACAAGCTCCATCTCTCTGTGATAGATGACAGTTCAAATCTAAGTTCAGTTATTTAATATTAGCTGGGCTTCTGGCAGTCTGTCTTTCACTTGCGTAGTTCAAAGGTCATCAAGGATTGTTATTGTTTAGTCGCTAAGTTGTATCTGACTCTTTTGTAATCCATGGACTGTAGCCTGCCAAGGTTCTCTGTCCACAGGATTTCCCAGACAAGAATACAGGAGTGGAACAGGACAGGGGTGCCCACTTTCACCACTACTATTCAACATAGTCCTGGAAGTCCTAGGAACAGCTATAAGAGAAGAGAAAGAAATCAAAGGAATCCAGATTGGAAAGGAAGAAGTCAAGCTCTCTCTTTTTGCAGACGACATGATATTATACATAGAAAATCCCAAAGACTCTATTACAAAGCTACTAGAGCTAATCAACAAATTCAGCAAAGTTGCAGGATACAAAGTCAACACACAGAAGTCACTGGCATTCCTATACACAAACAATGAAAATCAGAAAATGAAATCAAAGAGGCAATCCCCTTCACCATTGCAACCAAAAGAATCAAATATCTAGGAATAAACCTACCCAAAGAAACAAAAGAATTGTACACAGAAAATTACAAGACAATCATGAGAGAAATTAAAGAAGATTTAAACAGATGGAGAGCTATCCCATGTTCCTGGGTCGGAAGAATCAATATTATGAAAATGACCATACTACCAAATATCATCTACAGATTCAATGCAATACCTATCCAACTACCATTGACATTTTTCACAGAACTAGACCAAATAGTAACACAGTTCATATGGAAACACAAAAGACCTTGAATAGCCAAAGCAATCCTGAGGAAGAATAACGGAGTTGGAGGGATCAGCCTCCCTAACTTCAGACTCTACTACAAAGCAATAGTCATCAAGACAGTATGGTACTGGCACAAAAACAGAACTATAGACCAATGGAACAAGATCGAGAACCCAGAGATAAACCCACGCACCTATGGGTACCTTATTTTTGACAAAGGAGGAGACACTATAAAATGGGAGAAAGACAGCCTCTTCAACAAATGGTGCTGGGAAAATTGGACAGCTACATGGAAAAAAATGAAGTTGGAACATTCCCTGACACCATACACAAAGATCAACTCAAAATGGATTAAAGACCTAAATGTAAGACCAGAAACCATCAAACTCTTAGAGGAGAATCTAGGCAAAACCCTCAAGGACATAAATCAAAGCAAGATCTTCTCTGACCCACCTACTAAAATAGTGGAACTGAAAAGAAAAGTGAACACGTGGGACCTCATGAAACTTAAAAGCTTTTGTACAGCAAAAGAAATCACCAAAAAGCTGAACAGGCACCCCACAGAGTGGGAGAAAATCATAGCAAATGAAACAACAGACAAAGAATTAATCTCCAAGATCTACAAGCAACTCAGACATCTCAGCACAGGAAAAATGAACAACCCAATCAAAAAATGGGAAAAAGATCTAAAGAGACGCCTCTCCAAAGAGGACATACAGGTGGCCCAAAAGCACATGAAACGATGCTCAACCTCGCTTATCATTAGAGAAATGCAAATTAAAACCACAATGAGATACCACCTCACACCCGTCAGAATGGCCATCGTCAACAAATCGACAGACAATAAATGCTGGAGAGGGTGCGGAGAAAAGGGAACCCTCTTGCATTGCTGGTGGGAATGTAAATTGATACAACCTCTATGGAAGACAATATGGAGATTCCTTAAAAAACTAAAAATAGAAGCACCCTATGACCCAGCAATCCCACTATTAGGCCTATATCCTGATGAAATCAAAACTGAAAGAGGCACCTGTACCCCAGTGTTCATTGCAGCTCTCTATACAATAGCCAGAACATGGAAGCAACCTAAGTGTCCATCAACAAATGAATGGATACAGAAGTTCTGGTACATATATACAATGGAATACTACTCAGTTGTTAAAAGAAATGCAGAAGACTCAGTCCTAATGAGGTGGCTAGCTCTAGAACCTATCATAAAAAGTGAAGTAAGTCAAAAAGAGAAAGACAAGTACAGTATACTAACTCATATATATGGGATCTAGTAAGATGGTCATGATAACACACGCAGTAAACTCATGAAAAAACAGAGAATAGACATAAAGACATTGTGGAGACCAAACAGTGGGAGGGAGGCATGGAGGGAGTAACATGGAAACCTATACTGTCATGTGTGAAAAAGATAGCTACTGTCATTGTGCTAAGGGAATAGGAGTACCTACAACCACTTGGGGCGATGGTCTGGAGGGGTGGGAGGTGGGGAACTGGGTGGGGGGAGGGTCCAGGGATATGCATATGAATGATCTGGGAACATACATGTCTGTGAACAACAAAACTCTGTAAAATCTTTAAAATAAAGGAAAAAAATAATAATAATAATAATAATAAAGAATACTGGAGTGGGTTCCCATTTCCTTCTGCTGAGGACCTTTCCAACCCAGAGATCAAACCCGAGTCTGCTGCATTGACAGATGGGTTCTTTGCTACTGAGCCACCAGGGAAGCCCCATCCAAAGATGAGGGCATAGCTTATCAGTAGAATTTAGGCTCATGCTCTCTACCTCTCTTATTTTCAAGATGCCTCTTCACTTTTTAGCAGTGACCCAAACTCTTTCCCCAGCAAGACTGCACTTCCAATCAATTTGTAGCCTTCAAACATAATGCTTGTTGCGACCTTTCCCCAGGATAAGAGCTGGAAAGCAATGAAAAACTCCTCCTTTTCAGTCTGATTCTTCCAAGTAGATGAACTCTTCAGTACCTGACGGCTTTTTCTCACTCACCATTGCCCTCAAGAAGTTCTTTTGTTTCTTCCAGCATCTAGAGTTGTTATCAGTAGAAAGGCTGACCACAGACATTACTTGCCCATGACTGGAAATGCAAGCGTTTCTAATTCAGATAGGTGTATATCTTCTTAAACATCCTCGTATTTTTCATAGAATTGTATTGTTGTTAATTATTGTTAAAGTTTATTCATTTTAGGTTATAGTTTTTATGATCAAGATTAGTACTTTTTATATTGAACATTTCCTAATGCCTACAGGCTCTACTGTTCTGTATATTAGTCATTCAGTCAATAATTACATAATGAATAACAAGTGAATATAACATAAACTTTTATGTTTATGTTACTGTATATATGCATAAACCTTTATGCATATATACAGTATATCCTTGTTGATAAAAAAATATTTTATATAAGAACACTTAATAACAGCTATTTTTCATTAAAAATGCTGTTAGGAAAAACTCTTGAATTTCTTTCAAAAATACAAGAATCTACTTTCTTACATCTTAAAATGAAGTTTTAATATAATTTTTCAGTATTGACTTAATATCTACTAGATACAAGGCACTGTGGGAGACATTGACTATTTTAGGAAGAAAGGGAAGGATGATTAAATGAGACAGACAAGAACATGGTTCCTGCCACCCAAGAATCCAAACTCTTGTTGGGGAAACAGACAGATACAAAATAACCCTAACATAAAGCAGGCAGTGATAAGCGCTATTTCAAGAAGAGAATAAAGTGCACAGTTGAGGTAAGTAGCAAGAAATTAAATCAGATTGGAATCCCAGGATAGTTTCTTGATAAAAGTGGGATGACCTTGAAAAATTGAAAGTAGGACCATATAAAGAACTTAATTGATGTATCTGGTAGGGAAATTTTAGGAAAACTTGGGAAGTTCTAAGTCATGTTTGTGGAAGAGTAGCATGGTTTATTGATAAGATCTTGGACTTTGAAGTCACAAAGATACATATGACTCTGTATCTTTAAATTTTCCTAAGACTGCTTCACTATCAGAAAAAAATAAAGGGAAAGTCAAATAGAGATCAAATTGTAGAAATATTTAAAAGGCATATTGATAGAGGCATATAGACTGGAGTTGAGGAAGCTTTTTAGGAAGCTATAGCAATAATCGAGGTAAAAAGTGCTTGTTAAGTAGACTGAACCTGAAAACAAAAGACTGTGCTTTCTATTTCAACCATAGAGTTTGGAAGAAAATGAAAATGAGGATACAATTATAAAAAACTTGGAAATCGATTTCATGTACAAAAGAAGTGAATACTCAGGGAATTTAATGGAAACTGGTAGAACCAGATTGTAGATTACAGTTATTTTGTTAGTATGCTATATATGTAGGGTTCCTTTTTACAATATAGAGGCAATTATCTGATACATCTATTAATAAATTATAAATTATTTTTAAATGGTAATGCGACTTTAAAGAGATTGAGAGAAAGAATAATTTTCAAAGTTTTCTAATTTTTTAACTAAAAAGAAACTGAAGGAATTTTCTCCATAACTTTGCTTAATAATATAATTTCTATATTTTCTCTTCTTTTTGGTTCATTGAAGTCTTATTAACATATAGTCCATACTTTCACATATATTAAATTTTTCTTTTTAGTAACAACCCGCTTACTAGCACCTCCATACCACTTCATTATAATGTTCTCCAAATAATACTATTGTGGTTTTGTGTTATTGTTTGTTTCTTTTAGATAGTGGGAAAATATTTACATAAAGGAAATGAGATTTATGATTCATAAACCTGGAAACTCTCACTATTTAAATGCAAACAAGCTGACATTCATATTTAGTTAAGCAACTGTAAGAGGCAATTTAATATTTAGAAAACTGTATTGTCACCTCAAATACATATGTGTCTTTTGCCTTTGTATGAGTAAATGCAAAGTTGGACTCAGTTGTGTCCAACTCTTTGCAATCTCATGGACTGTAGTCCACTTGGCTCCTCTGACCATGGAGTTTCCCAGGCAAGAATACTGGAGCAGGTTGCCATTTCCTACTCCAAGGGATCTTTCTGACCCAGAGATCAAAACCAAGTCTCTTGAGTCTCCTGCACTGGCAGCTGGATTCTTTACCACTAGCTTGATCTGAGAAGCCCTTTTGCCTTTCATCTGGGAAGCCCCCTTTTCCTTTATTTGCATCAGAATAACAATTCTTTCTCAGGATTGCTTTGGCTATTCGAGGTCTTTTGTGTTTCCATATGAACTGTGTGATTCTTCGGTCTAGTTCTGTGAAAAATGTCAATGGTAGATGAATAGGTATTGCATTGAATCTGTAGATGATATTTGGTAGTATTTGGTAGTATGGTCATTTTCACAATATTGATTCTTCCGACCTAGGAACATGGAATATCTCTCCATCTGTTTAAATCTTCTTTAATTTCTTTCATGAGTGTCTTGTAATTTTCTGTGTACAATTCTTTTGTTTCTTTGGGTAGGTTTATTCCTAGATATTTGATTCTTTTGGTTGCAATGGTGAAGGGGATTGCCTCTTTGATTTCGTTTTCTCTCCCTAAATTCAGACTATACTACAAAGCAACAGTCATCAAGACAGTATGGTACTGGCACAAAAACAGAACTATAGACCAATGGAACAAGCTAGAGAACCCAGAGATAAACCCACGCACGGTCTTGATAACACGTGCAGGGAACTCATTGTGGGGAAGAAATAAGGAGGGGGAGGCATGGAGGGAGTAACATGGAAACCTATACTGTCACGGGTGGAAAAGATAGCTATTGTCATTGTGCTAAGGGAATAGGAGTGCTTTCAATGGCATGGGGCGATGGTCCGGAGGGGTGGGATGTGGGAACTCGGGGTGGGGACCAGGGATATGCATATGACTGATCTGGGTGCAAACAAGCTGACATTCATATTTAGTTAAGCAACTGTAAGAGGCAATTTAATATTTAGAAAACTGTATTGTCACCTCAAATACATATGTGTCTTTTGCCTTTGTATGAGTAAATGCAAAGTTGGACTCAGTTGTGTCCAACTCTTTGCAATCTCATGGACTGTAGTCCACTTGGCTCCTCTGACCATGGAGTTTCCCAGGCAAGAATACTGGAGCAGGTTGCCATTTCCTACTCCAAGGGATCTTTCTGACCCAGAGATCAAAACCAAGTCTCTTGAGTCTCCTGCACTGGCAGCTGGATTCTTTACCACTAGCTTGATCTGAGAAGCCCTTTTGCCTTTCATCTGGGAAGCCCCTTTGCCTTTATTTGCATCAAAAATAACAATTCTTTCTCAGGATTGCTTTGGCTATTCGAGGTCTTTTGTGTTTCCATATGAACTGTGTGATTCTTCGGTCTAGTTCTGTGAAAAATGTCAATGGTAGATGAATAGGTATTGCATTGAATCTGTAGATGATATTTGGTAGTATTTGGTAGTATGGTCATTTTCACAATATTGATTCTTCCGACCTAGGAACATGGAATATCTCTCCATCTGTTTAAATCTTCTTTAATTTCTTTCATGAGTGTCTTGTAATTTTCTGTGTACAATTCTTTTGTTTCTTTGGGTAGGTTTATTCCTAGATATTTGATTCTTTTGGTTGCAATGGTGAAGGGGATTGCCTCTTTGATTTCGTTTTCTCCCTAACTTCAGACTATACTACAAAGCAACAGTCATCAAGACAGTATGGTACTGGCACAAAAACAGAACTATAGACCAATGGAACAAGCTAGAGAACCCAGAGATAAACCCACGACGGTCTTGATAACACGTGCAGGGAACTCATTGTGGGGAAGAAATAAGGAGGGGGAGGCATGGAGGGAGTAACATGGAAACCTATACTGTCACGGGTGGAAAAGATAGCTATTGTCATTGTGCTAAGGGAATAGGAGTGCTTTCAATGGCATGGGGCGATGGTCCGGAGGGGTGGGATGTGGGGGAAATCGGGGGTGGGGACCAGGGATATGCATATGACTGATCTGGGAACATACATGTCTGTGAACAACAAAACTCTGTAAAACCTTTAAAATAAAGAATTAAAAAATAAATAAATTAAAATTAAAATTAAAAAATAAATAAATAAATAACAATTCATTAATGTGCCCTTGCCAGGTACAAAACACCTTGCTAATCATAGCATATGCACTCAATTTCCATGACAAGGCATTTTTATTATCCTTACTTCATTGTAAAGGAAATTAAAGTTCAGAAAGTCCATGTTCCCTCAGTCACATAGCTAGCAAGTGGTAGAATCTAGACCTGAGCCCAGGATCACCTGATTTTCAATCCTATGTGATTTTTTCTACTCCATCTTATCTACCCCAGGAAGAAGAGGAAGAGGAAACATATCTACAAAATGCACTGAGTACTTCTTAAGGCTAGTATCATTCCAATCACTTTTGTACATATTAACTAAGTAAATAGTCACTGCAATTATAAGAGAGAGATTTCTTTTTCATCCTCACTCTGTGTATGAGTAAATTATTCCCCCCAAAAAGAGAATAAGTGGTCACACAGACCAGGAAATAAAATGGATCTTCTACATGGTGTTCAACAATTCTACAACTAAAATATCCCTAATCCCCAAGAACCTGGACCCAAGTCACATTGTTGGATGGTCAACGGGGATGTTGACCTGGTACATAAATATTTTCTTACCAGGATGCATTCCCATCAAAATGAAGGTGATTCAGGGAGCAAGAACATAGCTTTCTACTACATATTCTGAAGGTATGGTTCGTTTTCTCTCTAAATTCTATACTACAAAGCAACAGTCATCAAGACAGTATGGTACTGGCACAAAACAGAACTATAGACCAATGGAACAAGCTAGAGAACCCAGAGATAAACCCACGACGGTCTTGATAACACGTGCAGGGAACTCATTGTGGGGAAGAAATAAGGAGGGGGAGGCATGGAGGGAGTAACATGGAAACCTATACTGTCACGGGTGGAAAAGATAGCTATTGTCATTGTGCTAAGGGAATAGGAGTGCTTTCAATGGCATGGGGCGATGGTCCGGAGGGGTGGGATGTGGGGAACTCGGGGGGGTGGGGACCAGGGATATGCATATGACTGATCTGGGAACATACATGTCTGTGAACAACAAAACTCTGTAAAACCTTTAAAATAAAGAATTAAAAAATAAATAAATTAAAATTAAAATTAAAAAATAAATAAATAAATAACAATTCATTAATGTGCCCTTGCCAGGTACAAAACACCTTGCTAATCATAGCATATGCACTCAATTTCCATGACAAGGCATTTTTATTATCCTTACTTCATTGTAAAGGAAATTAAAGTTCAGAAAGTCCATGTTCCCTCAGTCACATAGCTAGCAAGTGGTAGAATCTAGACCTGAGCCCAGGATCACCTGATTTTCAATCCTATGTGATTTTTTCTACTCCATCTTATCTACCCCAGGAAGAAGAGGAAGAGGAAACATATCTACAAAATGCACTGAGTACTTCTTAAGGCTAGTATCATTCCAATCACTTTTGTACATATTAACTAAGTAAATAGTCACTGCAATTATAAGAGAGAGATTTCTTTTTCATCCTCACTCTGTGTATGAGTAAATTATTCCCCCCAAAAAGAGAATAAGTGGTCACACAGACCAGGAAATAAAATGGATCTTCTACATGGTGTTCAACAATTCTACAACTAAAATATCCCTAATCCCCAAGAACCTGGACCCAAGTCACATTGTTGGATGGTCAACGGGGATGTTGACCTGGTACATAAATATTTTCTTACCAGGATGCATTCCCATCAAAATGAAGGTGATTCAGGGAGCAAGAACATAGCTCTACTAGCCACTGCACTGCATTGTGACTAAATGACCAGATGATCTCCAGATAGGAGGATGCAACAAGGGGAGGAAAGATAAAGATGTCACAGGGCACACAGGGAGAAGGGCAGGGTTGACTGGGGAAGTTTAAGGCATAGAATCTCAGCCTTGCCCACTTCATGCTTCTCAGGGCTTGGTCACCGTAGAATCAAACCTGTATTTGAGATTCATAAATGGAGACGAGACAATGAGGTGAACTCATCCAGAGAAGATGCTGCAAGTACATTTGGTTTTTATTAACTAAAGAACATACAGCACTTTCCATGAGATTAGATGTTAAAAGCTGTACGTCTGGCTCTGCCAAATATTAACTTAGGTTAATTGCAGGCTGCCCAATCTATCATTCGCATGACAGTTTCAACTTTGAAATGATAGATTAAAATTGTTCCTCTAGGTTGATATTCCTCCCACGTCACGTGTGACATGTCGTCCTCACTCCTCGGGTGTTTACCACTGTGAGCGATCCTGCAGCCAAAAGAGAGGCACAAACAGTGCGGAAGGGCTCAGTGGAGTCCCTCTCACACTACGTCCCAGTTTGATACTGAATTCAGTCCATGTGTAAGTATTTTCTTACCTGTGGACTGAAAATCTCATTCTAAGAAGTTGTTTTGACTTTAAAGCAGAGAGTACTGTGAAAGGTAGACTATTATACACTCTCCTGAAGCAAAATATTTGCTTTATGTAAATAGCGTTCTTACAAAAAATAATAATAATAGGAAAGGCTAGTTTTTTTGTACATATTAACTAAGTAAATAGTCACTGCAATTATAAGAGAGAGATTTCTTTTTCATCCTCACTCTGTGTATGAGTAAATTATTCCCCCCAAAAAGAGAATAAGTGGTCACACAGACCAGGAAATAAAATGGATCTTCTACATGGTGTTCAACAATTCTACAACTAAAATATCCCTAATCCCCAAGAACCTGGACCCAAGTCACATTGTTGGATGGTCAACGGGGATGTTGACCTGGTACATAAATATTTTCTTACCAGGATGCATTCCCATCAAAATGAAGGTGATTCAGGGAGCAAGAACATAGCTCTACTAGCCACTGCACTGCATTGTGACTAAATGACCAGATGATCTCCAGATAGGAGGATGCAACAAGGGGAGGAAAGATAAAGATGTCACAGGGCACACAGGGAGAAGGGCAGGGTTGACTGGGGAAGTTTAAGGCATAGAATCTCAGCCTTGCCCACTTCATGCTTCTCAGGGCTTGGTCACCGTAGAATCAAACCTGTATTTGAGATTCATAAATGGAGACGAGACAATGAGGTGAACTCATCCAGAGAAGATGCTGCAAGTACATTTGGTTTTTATTAACTAAAGAACATACAGCACTTTCCATGAGATTAGATGTTAAAAGCTGTACGTCTGGCTCTGCCAAATATTAACTTAGGTTAATTGCAGGCTGCCCAATCTATCATTCGCATGACAGTTTCAACTTTGAAATGATAGATTAAAATTGTTCCTCTAGGTTGATATTCCTCCCACGTCACGTGTGACATGTCGTCCTCACTCCTCGGGTGTTTACCACTGTGAGCGATCCTGCAGCCAAAAGAGAGGCACAAACAGTGCGGAAGGGCTCAGTGGAGTCCCTCTCACACTACGTCCCAGTTTGATACTGAATTCAGTCCATGTGTAAGTATTTTCTTACCTGTGGACTGAAAAATCTCATTTCTAAGAAGTTGTTTTGACTTTAAAGCAGAGAGTACTGTGAAAGGTAGACTATTATACACTCTCCTGAAGCAAAATATTTGCTTTATGTAAATAGCGTTCTTACAGTAATAAATAATTAAGGAAAACTTAAAATAAAATAACGTACGGAGTGCTGAATTTCTAACCAAAAAGGTTTCCAAAGATTTACCTTTGGATGGGATCTGCCGTTAAGGAGCCATACAGAAAACACACCAAATGCTCTAAAGTTCCAAAGTCAAACAGGACAAAGAAGGTCAAGAATTGAAATGGAGAGCACTTGGTTCTAGAGGTCACGAAGACCTGAGGACTAACTTTTCTACCATGCAGGAGGCTTTGACTCTGGCACCTTAGATGTTTTCATATGTGAAGCAGAAACAACTGCACTTGCCCTGCCGGTTCTTCTGACAGTTGTGAAGATCAAGGGCAGAGGCAGCAACAAACATGAAGCAGCACCCATACCAATTGAACACCGTGTATGTAACGTCTGGTGAAGTCTGGTACAGGGGACCCAGCCTTCAAACGATGCC